>OZ010799.1:388439140-388728087 GCA_963932465.1 Maratus speciosus | reverse complement strand
TTGAATTAACTTCAACTCCTTATCATCGAAAGTGTGAAGTCGTGCAGATTGTCCTATTAATGTCGGATTTTCAATTTTTAGCAGCACATTTTCCAATGGTAATGCGCATTCATCTATTTTCTTTCCAGATTCTTCTGGCCACTGGAATGCTTTTGCTGGACCATGGGGGTACATGAATGATACTGTAATATCATTTAATTCTCGTGATATACTATTGATTTGTCCTATCCACCAATTATTTTCATAAATGCATCCAATGAAATCACCAATTTGGAAATCATGTATTGAATATTGTTTTTTCATCTGGCTGGAGGTTTCAACTTTTGTGAATTCATTTTTAATTGTTCGTCCCATATAACCTTCATTATTTTTAATCACCCAATAATGTTTAGATCGTATACCAACAATAGATTTTACATTAGCATATTCTTTCTCATTATTAGCTCTATATGCTTGAATAATATTTCTGTCTAAATGGAGTAGCAGGATATTTTTTAACAGAGAGGATAGTTCAGCAACAAATGACACAGAATCTCGAATGGCTCTTATTGGCTCATTTTGAAGATTAAATTTCGTTGCATAATGCTTACATAATCCCCCTATAGCATCACATGCGCTTTTCCCATGGCCAGTAGGTGAAAAAATCCACTTCTTTAGTACAACTTCATTATTTTTGTGCAATTCATAAAACTGATACTTATTCTTAAAATGTGCTCCAGCTCCATCTGATATATATACAATTGATTCCAGTGATTGTAATTTGTACAACTTAAATAATTCTTTTTTTATGTTTTCTATGGCACTAACAGCATGAGCTGTATCATGAGTTACATCATCAGAAACTACAATAAAGCTCTTTATTTCTTCTCTAAAATATGTTGTACAAGTAAATAACGATATTTGAGTATTTTGCCAGTGATAGCTTTGTATTTCATCTGGCAGTATTACTGACCAATTTTCAGCAAAGTCAAAATGCATCACAAGCACAGAATTTTTTTTTTTGTAGATAACTTTACTTCAGCAATTCCTTCTCTCTGAATTTTCCTTATGTGATAATGAGGAATTGCTTTTCTCACCCAGTGCCTTACATCTTCTAGAAATTTTTTAGTAGATACCCACTTTTTTTTATTAAGTCACCACCTTCCCATATAACATATACAACCTCTTCCTCTTCATTCAAATCAAAAGATTCAACTGTAAGAAGTTCTGTACCAGGGCACTCGCCACACTCTTCGAGCCAACAGTTTTCATTGTTTATATTACTACATAAGCATTTCGTCATCAGATCTTCTTTAATTTGAATGCCTGTTAGATTTTTAAGAGCTACACATATTAATTTTAAATTACTGCAGTAAATACAACAGCATACTACTTGTATTGGCTGAATTTTGACAAATTTTGGACGTAATGAATAAAATTTTGATAGTCCTATTTTCATAGAGGTATTTTCTTTTTTCATTAAATTATATGTTTCTTTAATAGATCGTGTCATAAAACGTTTTACTCTTTTAATTTTCTCACCATCATCATTTTTAATACAAATAACATCACTTTTGTTTGGACTATCTTTAGTGCAATCTTTATTATCCTCTAAATAGTAGGGCAATGCAACATTTAGTGCTTCTGTTGATAAAGGATGTCCAATATAAGGATCAAGTTGTGCATAAACTCCTTTTTCTTTTTTAATTTTTCGGGATTTATCTACTAGATATTTTGATATCCCTGGTAGTTTTTCCTGCACTTCTGTTTTACTATAATTATCAGGCAGTAATGTTAGTAACTGAACTTTTTCATTATATGTGCATCTATGAAGTGCGGTGTTGATGTTTACAAACCATTCTTCACAGTTTAAGCAGGCGCTTTTTTGAATATAAGAAGACCCGTGTGCAATATTGACATCATACACATCTTCTAACTTGTTTATGACTGATGGCACGAATGTTTCTTCTAATTGCATTTTTTTTTTCTTTTCACATAAAGTTCTCTTCTGTCTGATCTAATTTTTGTAGGTTGTTTTAGTGGTGAAATATCACCATCAAGAATTTTAATGCTCTCATTTAAAGTATTCACTGCCTCATTTTCTGGGAGAAAGGTTTCATCACATACAAGCATTTCTTCATGATATTCATCACATACCGGCTTTTCCTCATAATATTCATTTTCATGTTCTAAAAATTTCTTTTTATAAAATTCTATACAATTAGAGCATAAATTGTCATCTCTATTTACAGAAACAGAAGTTCCAACAATTTTTTTTAATTTCATCAGCTAAATCATCAACACTATATAATCTAACAGACTTCGTTTTGTATACAACTTTTTTATGTCTCTTAATATAATCTACACATTTAAGTCTCTTAGAACTAGGAATGTCAGATATTATTATGCACCTAATTTAACATTTATAAATTTTAAACTGATCTCAGGTATATAAACTGAAATAAATTACTAATTAAAAACTATAAAGATTCAGTATGATAAAACTCAGGAAAGTAGAACTTTACTGTTCACGTCCACAGACAACAAAAGAAAGAATAAAACTTATAGTGAATACAGTTGAAATAATAGAATGTTGTTTTAAAACAGTTCAGTTAAAAGGAGAGAAAAATCAACTTCTGATTAGCTGCTCAGTGAGCAGATGTTTCTGCTTGAAATAACATATGATTTGTTTAAACAATTCTGAATAAAAACAACTTCACTAAAATGGTCTATATTTTTATACAACATTAGTAAATGGTAGATTGTAAGATAATAATTGTTAAAAAGAAGTTTAATAAAAAAGAAAACTTTATTCATGGGTATTTTTTTTATTTTCTTATTTAAGAAAGTTATTAACATTTTAAGTATTACTGGTAAAATACATTGTAATAAGTCAGGATCAATAACTTGAATTTTTAAACTCAATGAAGTTATTAAACGAAATTTCCAACAGAACATATTAAAGCAATCATCATAGAATATCAAAACATATTTTAATAGAAATATGAAAATATGTTTTATATTTTCTACCAAGCAAAAATACACTGTTCAATAGCAATCTATTTATTCAGCACTAAGAGGAGGAAAAATTAAAAAAATTTCAGATAAAAAAATAGGAGTTTGGATTAATCACATTTAATAAATAAGAATTTTTTAAGATTAGCTTATATTTAGCTGCCATAATTATTATGTGCATATCATTATTATTATGTGCATTGTATCTTTTTATTAAAAAATTAATCATAATATATATTCAGTGACATATGAAAAGCTTGACTTTCTGGTCTTTTGAAAAATATACACAACATGTTATTTTCAAAAAATCATGTAAAATTTTCTAAGCAAAAACACACGATTTGCTTGTAAGGTATTTATTAGAAACTAATAAGGTATCAATTGAGCATATTATCAGATTTTTAAAAAATGGTGTTTTTGAGAAATTGCATTTCAAAAGTAGCGATTTTACAAAATTTTGCTTAATTTAAAATTGGATTGCAAAAGTTGCGTGCATCTTAGGCTTAAAATAAAATTTACTGTAAAGGCCTTTTGATTGCCATCAGTATTTAGCATTAAAATATTTTTTTCATTCTGAAAAAAAAATCTTAAAATCAGTAATAATTATATTTTTTGTACTGAAAAACTAATTTTTTTAGTTAATTAAAAATGTCACTATATTTTTTAAGACTATGCTAAAGTAAAATTCAGTTTAATAACCATTTGTAAAAAATAAATTGACCGGATACGATAAATATTTTTGGTACTGTGTTCATTTCAAAATGAAGCGTTTTTCTGTTTTTCTGAAAATTGTCAATTTTATCATGAATTTGAAAGTGCTGTAACCAGAGAAAAAAAATTTTGGGAGAAAAATCCTTCTGGGAAATTTCGTGTATTACTTAGTTGTAACTACTATAATTTTATGAAAAAAATCTATGATGGTGAATTGACATGTCCTGCCTGAGCTGAGATGGAATTGCTGATTTCTAAATAGTCTTTTCAATGTATAATCATAATTATTTATTTTAAATTTTTAACTGATAAAAGCACATTTAAAAAAAAATATTTTATTTATATTTAATTCAATATTTTATTTTTTTTTCTTTATAGTGTTTAATATATTTCATTGTTACAGTTGGCGTATTTTAGCAAACGTGGTCTGGCTCTCTATTGTTGTTGTAACCATAAAGAATATTGGGCGATTGATTACCTGTAACTGGCCAATGGAAAGACGGCATATAATTAGTTAATGGTTGAGTTCTAAAAATATTAAAATGTTGCATTATCATTGGAAACATTCCTGTATACTTTTTTTCTCATATAAAATTCTAATTTACCAGAGAGTGAAAAAACGATTAAAATTTTGAGCTTTACATACATGCCTTAAATTCAGTTAAGTAATGTGACAGAACCTTACTCTGAATTTCAAAAAGTTGTTACCCATTAGTATAAATAAATCATTAGAGACTACAGATTTTCCAGTTTTCTGTGTTCAATCAACTGAATTTAATCTTCATCATCTGTGGGTGGATTATAGTTTTATCTACTGTACAAAAATGCATTTTCATAAGTGAAATTTTAAAAAATATATTTTATGAAACAAAAACAACTTCCATTTTAACTTACTTTTTCCGTTCTTTATAATTTCAGTAAATCAGTTATATTATTGAATGTCAAAATTCTACTTCGTAAATTTTTACTTTTATTTTGCTTCATTTATATAAAAACATACCAGAGATTTTTAAGAATAGTTCTGTTCACAAGATTATTTGCCGTTAATTTTATGTATTATTGCTTCAAAGTTTTTATTACTGGTGCCCTTGATCAAGTATATACTTTTTAGAACTTTTTAGACAGTTTTTGGTGTATTGGGAGCATTATTATCAATCTGTGAACGTTTCATAATCTGTATTTCATTTTTTAAATATTTATAATGAAATGGTTAAAAAATTTAGTAGACATTTTCTTGGTAAGTAAATCTGTGCTCTATCCTATTTTATATATGTAATAACCTTGCTATGTATGCTGTACTCAATATAATTTATTTACATAAACGACATTTAGAAAGGAAGAATAATGCAGCAAACTCTGTAATCATTGTTCCGTTCTCTATTAAATTGGTAATTGCATTCATATATATTTAATTTTTTCCCTCCGGAAAATTATTTTCAAGAGGCAATATCAGTTGTAAAATCTTGAAACAATTTCAATATTTTATTTATTTCTACTATTAAGTTTCTTATTTTTTTCAAAAGTCAACGTATTGTTTATCTACGGCCAAAAATATGTAAAAAAAATTTTCGATATCACTTCAAGTTTCTGAAAAATGTTTCGTTGGTATCAGCTGTTTTCTTCTGGATCTTGTAAGTGTTGCTACATCGTTCATAAACTGCACATTTTTAATAAAAAACAAAACTGTAAAAATAAACATCATTCTATTCGAATTTTATGTTTTACTCTCTTTATACTTTACTTGCTCCGACTCAAGTGTTTTAAAGTGTTATTTTTATTGTGCTGTTTTTAAGATCTGATAAGGACTACTAAGTTTTCAAAAAACAATCGCAAACGCCTTAAAAATATACATTTTACAAAATATATATCTGCATATATTTATGCGTTATATTTAATTAAGTGTCCATCGTTTGACTCTACATGAAATGAAATACTGCAGAGTCAGTGCCACTGGTACAAGGAATGAGTAAGAAGAAATGATTATAAAACGATTTTTCAAATGTATCAAAATGATTAAAATTGTTAAACGCAAGAAAACAAAATGTGCAAAAACAAATAATTTCTTTGCTAGCTGTTTTGTGACACAGACTGAAATTATTCCTTTATTAATTTAAATTTACATTTTATTTTTAGATGCATTTAGATTATCTTAAAAGTTTTAAATTTTTGGTGATGGAACACAGGCTATGGACATAGGTAAAAAGAAAAAAATATACAACTTTCTCTCTTTGAAGAATAATTTTAAAAAGATCTTGGGATCTTGTAAATTACTCTCATTGAGATTTTTCCCAATGACTTATATTTAGAGAAAATCTGAACCATGCATATTTTTTATTGCTACATTTAAGCTTACATTAAGTACATGAAATATTTTCATTTCAGCATTCAGATATTTTCATTTAAATTGTTGCTGCAAAATATACATACGGCTCAGGCTTACTCTAAATTATTTTCCAACGTTTGGTTTTCACTATTGTTTAACACTAGAACGCCCGGAAATTTTACTCAAGTTTCATAAAAATATTTGACACCAGAATTTTTATTTAAAATTATTTGATTGATTTATTTAACGTAAATCTGCGTGCTTTAAATTTAACTTATTTTATGAAAGAATTTCTGGTTCCAGTTGACATTTAATCATATGGTCGGAGTCGAATCGACTCCTTCCGGGCGTTCTAGTGTTAAAATGGCCAATCAATTATGTTCTGCACTTCTGATCTACTGCAAAATTCCGCATTAGGCTATGGAGAAATTCAACCTTCGATTAGTTTCATAATGCGTCTCTCAAAATTTACTTTTCACCAGAACAATTGTAATATCAATGTAGAACATTTGTAAATATTAACTCTCTAAATTTTGAGTATTTTGAATAAGCCAATTTTCACATCTTAGCAAAAATTAGTCTTCTCAAGAGTGCTTGAAACTTTTCAACATATTTTTTGAAAATGTAGTATGTCTTCTAGTTATTGTCATTATTCGTATAAAAGTAAAGGGTTTTGATTGTTCAAACTATTGCCTAAAAGGTCATTTTTATCCAATTTTAAGATTACACATAACCGTCATGCAAAAGAGGTCATGAAATAACAAACAAATATAATGAATGATATCTAACGAAAATTTAAACATTTAAAAAATTCGCTTTCTACCACGTCAATGACAATGTCTGAAAATTATTATTGGTCTATGCACAATGGTATTCACTGAGATTTCTGTAAGATCCAAAATTTGTTACAGAAGTGAGCTCGAGGGCTGCACTTGCATTGTTGAAGACATAATCTCTCTCTCCCGCAAGGAAAATGAAACGCCTCAAAAATACCACATTTTATAACGAAAGCAAAAGTTGATTGGTTTTCTTTAACTCATAAAACTATCGCACTTATCCCGAATACAACTGTACAAAAATCATAAATCAAGATGTAGAAGAGATAACGAGGATTGGGTAGATTTATCCACCACCTCCACTATTTGTTTCCAGTCTGTGTTGGCAAAGTGACAGCATAATTTAGTGTTTTTCGGATAGCTACACTTATGATACTTTTCCTGTCGCAAGATGCAAAAAGTCAGACTTATTACAATAATACAGAAACAAACTGAATATTTTGGTATTGTGGCACTTTACTTTGTGAAAGAGCGATGTGTCCATTATAAAGAATTGCTTATACTAATTATCAGTGTGTATTTATTAATTTCAACAGCATTAACAACTAATATTGGTTGTGTGGTGGACAGTTTTTTAGAAATAAATAAGTTCATAAGATGAAAGTAAGATGATAGATTAGACATACAATATTTTACTCTAGTATTGGGTGTTATTAAATGAAAAAAAATATGTATTGAAATTGTGTTCAATATTCATTGTATTGAATTGTTTTGTTTTTAAGGCCTGATGTAGATTTGAAAACAAAATCAAACTCCTTAAAAAATACATTTTGCATAATATATATCTGTCTACATTTATGTATAATTTTGAATTAATTGCCCAAAGTTTGGCTCTGCAGGTACTGAACTAAGTCCGCATGCTACATTGTCTGTACCTGTTATATAGCGAATGAGGTGATATGGAAGGATTTTGCGAACATGGTTAGAAAGATTCAAGTTTATGAACTTAAGAAAATAAATCTTCACCAAATTTATTTTATTTCGATCATGAACAGAAATTATCCCTTATCAGTCTAAATTTTAATTTTATTTTTAGATAAATTTAAGTTAACAGAAGAATGAAAATTTTTGTAATGAAACAGATGCCTCAGACAGTGAAAAAGATTATAAATCACTAGGGGGCTCTGCCCCCTGCAAGCTACGCTCGCCAACCCCCGTTCAGACACCGCAGAATCTAAAAACACGCTAATCTGATCGGTTTAAAAAATATTATAGAAGATTCAATTATACTGAAAAAAGCTGTGCAGATCTCCCTGTAAGCGGGTTTCCATTCAATTTCCTTTGATTTAAAAAATTTAAGGTCGAATCAGTTGCTGTTAAGACATCCAATGGTTATTTTAGTGTTTGATTAAAGAGGATCAGTCAAACGTTTGAAAAGAAACTAAAAATAAAAGGAATTAAGTGTACAGAGTCTTTGTCTCCCGGTATTTTAAAACAATTTCTATAACAATAGCCTAAGTCATGTGACTATCATCAGGAGTTCCGGGCGAACCACTTCGCTTTTTATATTCCTGGTGCCATTTCGATACTTTAATATTAGCCAGGTACAGGTGATATGTCGCCAAATATTATTCTATCGCCATCATTTCATCTATATTATAATAGTCCAAGTCATGTAACTGCCGTAAATAAATATGCTCTGATCCCTTCGCTTTTCATATGAAAGTTTGGCCCAGATATCATACACGGCCCCATATTGGCGCGATTTTTTTTTCCGCCGCTAATTTGGGAAAAAGATCAACAGCATAAACAACAACATTCGGCTTATCAAATCAAGCAAAATAATGACACTATGGCGCCAGTTAAGTACCCGTTGCGTCTATGACATTGGCGTCAGAAAAAAAAATAGCGCCAATATGGGACGTATGTGGCATCTGTGCCGAAAGTTTTCCATTTCGATTAAAAAAAATCAATTTTTTTTTCGAATAATACTACATAAAAGCATTGTCGTAAAGAATTCTTGGTACTGTTACGCTAGCCGGGTGCAAATCTCGCCAATAACTATTTTTCAACTCGCCAGTTAGCATTTTTTTTTTTTTTTTTTTTTTTTTGAGTGGTAAATTAAAACATTGCTTTGAACTTGAAATTAAATGTCATCGTTTGTTACATCATTTAATATTTAGCCAGATGCCATATACGCACCCGGTTTGGCGTGATTTTTTTTACGAAAATTTGGCGAAATTATCGTTTTCGAATACCAGTTACATATGTATTTTTGGTACTACTTAGTTATCCCGTCGAACAAAAATCTATCACCAAACTATAAGATTAAATGCCAATAATGGTTGATAAATGTCACATTCACTTGACTTTAAGCAAGTTACAGGTCTTTACGTCATCAAGTGATTTTTATTTCGACGTTTTATTTGTATATTTATTAATGTTATACTATTTTTTTTTGTTCTTTCATTATTTAAAATAAAAATTATGTCAATTTGTATAATTTGGCGAGTGGTTTGGCGAAATGGGTCGATGGAATAACTGAGTAGTACCGTATTTTTTACTTAAAATAATAGAATAAAAAAAATTATTAAAATAATAGAAAATATTATTTTTTATTTTTAAAGGAAAATAACCAAAAAATAATTAACTATAGAACAAAACAATTTATGTAATTTAAATAAAGTAAATAAACACTTATTATTAAATAAACAACAATAGCCGGGTTACCATGTCAACCAAAATAATGCCATTTTGGCGCCAATTAGGTACCCCGGTGCGTATATGACATCTGTGCCTAATATTTTTCTTTTCATTTCGTTTAAAAAAAATAAAGAAGTGAAAGCCATTTATTTTAAATGTTTTTTGTTTGTATTAAATAAAATGATAATGAAATACAAATTAAATTATGAATAAAAGTAACATGATACAATTCTTAGCATACATTTAAGGGACGCCAAACTTCTCGCCAAATTAGTTTAAAATAGTAACCTTTTCTAAAATCTGAAACAAAAATATCTGTTTGATTAAAATTTGAGTTGCCATCATTAGAAAAATGTATATAAAATTAGAAAAAAATTAATATTTCGAAAACTAATTCGAATTTAAAAACTCTAATACCAGTTTTGAAATCTGCGGATCAATATTAATTTTTGGTGCTAATTTCATCGCAAAGTATTCCATATTTTAGGAGAAATCGCCGTGAAACATAATCAGTTGTTTAATCAGTCGATTCAAAGAATAGTTTCATTTCAGCCGTTTCATATATTCGTTTCATAAATTCGTTTCATTAGGATTTTATATATATAGGGTAGATATAAACTTTTCTGATTAAGTAAAAGAAACATTTCATCTGTCGTAAATGACTATCCTTGGGAATATTCTCAATGACTTCTTATGTTTAGAGGAAATCTGAAACGTGTATAATTTTCAATGTTACATTACAGCTTGCAAGGGCATGCAATATTTTCATTTCAGCATCCATCAAATGTTGTTCCCTAAACTGTTGCTGTAAAATGTATACATAGCTGCCAACTTTCATGATTCCTGTTACTATAAAAATTTAAAAGAAATTTTTGACTTATAAGGCGGCAGGTAAAATTCACTATTAAATTTTATTTCTAATGAAAAAGGCCAAAAATCTGGCAGTTATGTACATAATTCAGACTTATTCTAATTCTTTTCCAATAGTTGGTAGTCACTGACATAAAAATGACATCTTCTGCTGTTCTCATGTACTGCAAAATTCCATTTCATGTTAAGGAGAATTTCAATCCTTCATAACTCATTATATAAAACATCTCTCAAAATTTAGTTTTCACCATAAGAGTTGTAATACCGACGTACAACATTTGCAATCATTATCTGTCTATGAAAATTATTTTGAAAAAGGCAATTAATTTGAATATGATTTATTGGCTTCTTAATAGTGTTAAACTTATCAATATATAATTTTTATGTAGCATGCTGCTATTGTACTTCAGCTTTTTTATGATGAAAATCAAATTTTGAGTAATGTGTATTTGGTAATGTACAATTCAGGGTTAAATTCTCACACAGAATAATACATGATTTTATGATTGTTTAGGTCAGCAAAAACATACTTTTAAGATTTTTTCCATAAATGTTGGAAAACTTAAAATTTATTCGTAGAACTTAGTTTTCGATTAATTTAAATGTCACTAGAATCTTTAAGTTTGGACTGAACAAGATTCACTGAGATTTTCATCCTTTTTGGCTGCTAAAATTAATACAAAATTTGCTGGGGAATTGTGGGTACTACGTTAGGACGGCCACTTAACTGGAACATGAGCTACATAACACCTCAGGGTCCATGGTTAAGAAAACAGGCCTGAACACTGTAGGCCCCTTAATTAGTCGTAAAACCTTAGCTTTAGTTTAATTTTTAGAACCTTTTAAGAGCATACAAATAGACAATTTCTTTTTTTTTTTTTTTGCAAATTTTATTGAATTTATTAAAAATTAGTAACACGATGCTTATCACTCAAATCTGCAATTTTGAAACTTGCATTTAATATTTAAAATTTTATATATAAACTAGGGGGCTCTGCTTCCTGCAAGCTACCTTCGCCAACACGCGTTCAGACACTGTAGAATCTAAAAGCACGCTAATCTGATCGGTTTTTAAAAAGATTAGAGAAGATTAAATTATACTGAAAAAACGTGTAGCGATCTCCCTGTAAACGGGTTTCCATTCAGTTATCTTTGATTGCAAAAATTTAAGGTAGAATCAGTTGCTGTTAAGACATCCAATGGTTGTTTTTGTTATTGATTAAAGAAGATCAGTTAAACGTTTGAAAAGAAGCTAAAATAAAATGAATTAAGTAAACAGAGTCTTTGTCTCTCGGTATTTTTTAACAGCGCTATAAAACGATTGACATAATACAATTACTAAAATTTGCTGCTTTAACCCTTTCAAGGGCGGTGGCTCATTTTTGGACCACTGAATTTTAATTCTTAAATGCCACATTGGCATCAGAATATTGGGTTGAAAATTTCCCTTTTATTAAGTAAGTGAACAAAAGCATTTTTGTATTTCGAAATTTGTTTGTAAATTCTGGTGCCATTCACGGATTTTAAGATTTTACGAATAGAAGTGCCTTGTCCGTGAAAGGGTTATACGCATATTAATGTATTTATTATTTTAAAGTTTCCTTTCCCTTTTAATATTCAAGTGTAAATACAATTTTCAGGACATAATTTTCAATATTTTCCTGCTTTTAACACGTACTCATTTAATAGTAATTTTAAAGTTTTTTTTCTGTTTTTAATAGTCACGTGAAAATAAATTTTTAATCGTTAGGAAATATTATTCTTTGCGCTGTTTTTAAAATTGAAAACAATCTCTATAATAATAGCCTATGTCATGTGACTATCATCAACAGCTCCAGGCGGATCCCTTCGCTTTTTATATTCCAGGCGGCCATTTTGGTACTTTAATGTTAGCATGCCACAGGTGTGATAAGTCGCCGAATATTATTCTATCCCCATTATTTCGTTTATATTATAATAGTCCAAGTCATGTAACTGCCATAAACAACGGGCTGATTCCTTCGCTTTTCATAAGAAAGGTTTCTATTTCGATTAAAGAATCAAAATTATTTTTTCGAATAAAACTACATAAAAGTTGCCATGATCACAAAGAGTTCCTGGTACTTTTATGTTAGCCGGGTGAAAATCTCGCCAATAGCTTTTTTTTAACTCGCCGGTTAGCATTTTTTTTTATTTTTCGAGTGGTAAATTAAAACGGTGCTACTTGGTTATCTCATCGACCAAAAATCTGTCGCCAAACTATAAGATTAAATGCCAATAATGGTTGATCGTAAATGTCACATTCACTTGACTTTAAGGAAGTTACACATGTTCACGCCATCAAGTGATTTTTATTTCGACGTTTTATTTGTATTTTTATTAATGTTATACTAATTTATTTGTTCTTTTGTTATTTAAAATTTAAAAAAATGTCAATTTGTATAATTTGGCTATTTATATAATTTGGCGAAATTGGTCGACAGGAGAAATAATAACATTAAAACGTTGCTTTGAAGTGGAAATTAAATCTCCTGATTTGTTGCATTGTCAAATACGCACCGGGTTTGGAGTGATTTTTTTTACGACAATTTGGCGAAAACCTCGTTTTCAAATACCTGTTACATATGTATTTTTAAATTATTTTCTGTTCTTTATAAAATGAAATAACAATAAATAAAAAAAATTAATTAATAACTATAGAACAAAACATTTTATAACATTTTTTTTTTTTTGTAAATAAAAAGAAAATAAATTCAAATAAACTTTTATTAATAAATAAGCAACAATAGCCGGGTTACCATGTCAGACAAAATAACGCCATTTTGGCGCCAATTAGGTACCCCGTTGCGTATATGACATCTGTGTCTAATATTTTTCTTTCCGTTTCGTTTAAAAAAAGAATGAAGTAAAAGCCATTTATTTTAAAGGTTTCAATTTTAAATGAAAGTTTTGTATTAAATAAAATGATAATGAAATACAAATTGAATTCTGAATAAAAGTAACATGATGCATTTCTTACATTTAAGGGAGTCCAAACTCGTCGCCAAATTAATTTAAAAGAACCTTTTCTAAAATATGAAAAAAATATCTGTTATGATTAAAATTTGAGTTGCCATCATTAGAAAAAAAAGTATTTAAAATTAGAAAAAAATTAATATTTCGAAAACTAATTCCAATTTAAAAATTCTAATACCAGTTTTGAGATCTGTGGATCAAGACGGATTTTTGGTGTTAATTTCATCGCAAAGTATTCTATATTTTAGGACAAATCGCTGTGAAACGTAATCAGTTGTTTAATCAGTCATTTCATAGAATCGTTACATAAATTCGTTTCAATTCGATTCATTAGGATTTTATATATATAGGGTAGATTTCAAGTTTCTCAGTAATTTTATCAATATTCATGAATATGGTAATAATATGTAATGCAAATGAGAGTTCCAAAACTAAAAATTGTTTTTAATTGCAATTCACTAAATATCTTCCTTTCGCTTATCAGAATGTTCAGATATCTGAGAAATGATGAGAAAATAGAAAAATATACAGGGTATCCCACCAGAGGGCAGTAATTCTGCATCAGTTCATGTAACTGCACTCCGTGACTCGATCCGTACTTCGAGTTGATGCCAATCTTTTACATTATGGGTCGTGTTCAATTCAATTGTTTTGCATTGCTGTTTGCGTTGGCCTAATTAAAACAAGTCGGAAATTGCTCGTCAAACGTGGCAAATGAGGTGCGTTCGTACTATAACTAGTTTTATAATTATTTTTTGTACCCCATATTGTACTCAATATATATATTTTTTAATTTCATAAGTGCATAGTCTATAACATCATTAAAATTCACTTGCAATAATTTTTTTCCCATTCCCCGTAATGTAACGGAAAACTTTTGACTGTCTTTGTAATTAAACTATACATCCGATTTTCATAAAATTTGAAATGGCTCGACAAAATTTTGCAACAATTATATATTTAAATTTTCAGACCATTCGGAAGGCTGTAACATCATTAAAACGCACTTGCAATATATTTTTTCCCAGGCCGTAATGTAAAGAAAAACTTTTGACTGTCCCTGTAATTAAACTATGCATCCGATTTTCATAAAATTTCAAATGGCTCGACAAAATTTTGCAACAATTATATATTTAAATTTTCAAACCGTTCGGAAGGCTTTAACATCATTAAAACGCACTTGCAATATTTTTTTCCCATTCCCCATAATGTAACGGAAAATTTTGACTGTCCCTGTCATTAAACTATACATCCGATTTTCCTAAAATTTCAAATGGCTCGACCAAATTTTGAAACAATTATATATTTAAAATTTCAGACCATTCGGAAGGCTGTAACATCATTAAAATGCATTTGCAATAATTTTTCCCATTGGCCGTAATGTAAAGAAAAACTTTTGACTGTCCCTGTAATTAAACTATGCATCCGATTTTCATAAAATTTGAAATGGCTCGACAAAATTTTGCAACAATCATACATTAAAAATTTCAGACCATTCGGTTGGGTAGTTTTTGCTCTGTTGTATGCGGACAGACAGACAGACGGACGGACGGACTGAACGACGACTATAGGTGCTACGTATTTATATAGTTACGAACGCACCTAAAAAGGGGGTTAGAATATTTGTTCAGATAAGGAAAAACTATATATCTGAGCAATTATCAGTTCGCTTTTCAACATAAAAGATAAATTAATATTACATATAAAATCTTTACATAATTGTGTTGCATTAGGGTATAATTGTCTGAGCGAAGCGAAGGCTAATACTCAGTGAAATATTACTGTCCGGACACATTACTACTACGATGGATATTAATTGTCTGAGCGAAGCGAAGGCTAATACTCAGTGAAATATTACTGTCCGGACACATTACTACTACGATGGATATTAACGCCATGTCCTACTAAAAAAATAGCCTAATAAAAACCTTTCGTCAAGCATAACTCAAAAAATATTTGTCGGATTTCGTTTCTGATTGCACCAGAAGGTACCTATGATGGTCGCCTACTAAATGCACCTATTATGAAAAATAAGTTCCAAACCGTTTAAAAATTATGTAGAAAAAACTGATAAAAAAGCACAATTTATCTGCATACGTCACAGAAATTTGGTGTGCGTCACTTTCACCGGTTGATGTTTTCGTAGACAACTGGTTTGATTACATGGAGCAAATAAAAAAAAATACGCACGCAGTAATATCGAATAGATCAGTTTCAACCACGTGATCACAAACCTTGCAACAACCAGTGGCAACCAGTTTTGGTAGGCAAACAAATAATAATACAGTACACTGTTAAAAATTTGCAGCATTCTGGCAGGTCATTTGACCGTTTTCTCCGAAAACGGTTACACAACCGTAATTTTAACACTATTCTGACCATATTATTGGCCATTTTATGGTCAGAATATAGTTAAATTATGGTTATGAAACCGTTTTTTCAAAAAACGGTCGAATGACCTGCCAGAATGCTGCAAAATTTTTAACAGTGTAATCCGTACCACGGTGACCGTTTTTAGCCTGTTGTATGAAATCTGGCCTGTTGTATGACATACAATTGTAGATGATTGAAACAAAAGACATGAGTGTTTATTGCTTCGGGAGGTTAACTTTCTCTGGATGTCTGTCTGTCTATCATACAGCATGCAATTTTCTTGTAAAGGATGATATTATTATGCAGTAAAACCTCCATAACGGACACACCCGATTAGTGGACACCTCTATTTAGTGGGCATTTTTTCGATTACCGACCCTTAAATAACTGTACATTTTTTACTCTCAGTAGCGGACACCTCCAAATAGAGGACAAATTCTGCCCTCCCGAGGTGTTAGCTATTCAGAGGTTTTACTGGTAAAACCTCCATAGCGGACACACCCGATTAGCGGATACCTCTATTTAGCGGACATTTTTTCGATTACCAACTCTTAAATAACTGTACATGTTTTACTCTCAGTAGCAGTCACCTCTAAATAGGGGACAAATTCTGCATTCTCGGGGTGTTCGCTATTCAGAGGTTTTACTGTATATAATTTTGATAGTTATTTTACAGGGCCACACAGAAGAATAAGAATATATGAAACGAATATAAACTAAATTCGGGATTGGTAGATCGCTGATGGTAATGTAATTTTAGGATGTTGTTACAGTCATCCGCAGCATGTTTTTAGAGTTTCATTCATCTAATGAAAAACTACCTGTCACACTCCTTTGTCTGTCTGTCTGTCCGTCTGTCACAGAGCCCGTTCTCAGAAACTATATATGTCGGAGACTTGAAAATTTGTATACTTATAGCTGAACACCACACATCAAACGGCAAATAATAAAATTTTGAAAAAGTCTAATATTTAACCCTCTGGGCTCTAACTTGTGTATTTTAAGCAATTTTTCTAACTCAGCCCCTGATTTAATTAAGTTGGAGACATGAAATTTTGCATACTTATAGCTGAACACTTGCGATAACACGATAAATCATTAAATTTTGAAAAAGTCATATTTAACCCTCCAGTCTCTAACTTCTGTACTTTAAGCAATTTTTCTAACTCAGCCCCTAATTAAGTTGGAGACATGACATTTTGCATACTTATAGCTGAACACCTCACATCAAACGACAAATAATAAAATTTTGAAAAAGTCTAATATTTAATCCTCTGGGCTCTAACTTATGTATTTTAAGCAATTTTTCTAACTCATCCCCTAACTAAGTTGGAGACTTGAAAGTTTGCATACTTATAGCTGAACACTTGCAACAACACGATAAATCATAAAATTTTGAAAAAGTCATATTTAACCCTCCAGTCTCTAACTTTTGTATTTTAAGCAATTTTTCTAACCCAGCCCCTAATTAAGTTGGAGACATCAAATTTTGCATACTTTTAGCTGAACACCTCATATCAAACGACAAAAAATAAAATTTTGAAAAAGTCTAATATTTAACCCTCTGGGCTCTAACTTGTGTATTTTAAGCAATTTTTCTAACTCAGCTCCTAATTAAGTTGGAGACATGAAATTTTGCATACTTATAGCTGAACACCTCAGATCAAACGACAAATAATAAAATTTTGAAAAAGGTGTAATATTTAACCCTCTGGGCTCTAACTTGTGTATTTTAAGCAATTTTTCTAACTCAGCCTCTAATTAAGTTGGAGACATGAAAGTTTGCATACTTATAGCTGAACACGTGCGATATCACGATAGATCATTAAACTTCGAAAAAGTCATATTTAACCCTCCGGTCTCTAACTTCTGTATTTTAAACAATTTTTCTAACTCAGCCCCTAATTAAGTTGGAGACATGACATTTTGCATACTTATAGCTGATTACCTCACATCAAACGACAAATGATAAAATTTTGAAAAAATCTAATATTTAACCTCTAATATTTTGTCTCGCGCAATTTTTAAATTTAAACTGTTTTGCAATACTATTTTTTGTTCATTTTCCATAATAAGTGTAATGTGACGTAATTTCTTCTATTTCAGACTTCTAACGCATGTTAATGAATTTATTTTACAATATCCTTTCTCTTTTAAAATTCACATGTAAATATAGTTTTTATGGCGCAATTTTCAATAAGTGCCTGCTTTTTATACCTAATTATTTAATTCTAATTTGAAGGTTTTTTTCTGTTTATAATAGTAACGTGCAAATAAATTTTTTTTTTGAAGCAAACATTATTGTTTGCGCTGTTTATACAGTTGGCAACATTTTAAATTAATACCATTTCCTAAAATATGTAAAATATATCAGTCAAGATGCTGAATATTTGAATTTAAAATAGAAATAAAACCTCAAAAAATGAGTCAAATTAAAAAAAATTAATGAAATATGCACATGGGATTTTCTATTGAATAAAATGATCTAAAAATGATTAAATTCACATGTATAGCTTTTGCTCCTATAAAAATTTTTTAATGGAACGATTTTGTCCAACTTTAGCATTAAATATCTCTGTAATAATTCTTCGATTTGAAAACTGTATGCATTATCGTGTTGATCAAACATTTCGCTATAATACCACCGATTTTCATATTTTTGTATGCAATAGTTTTCTTAACATTAACGAAGAAAGACCTCCGGTCACAAAAAAATTCAAAACAGGCGGCGGCGGCGGTGACAGCGTTAGTTACTTTTTTTAGAATAGAGAGAGATATAAAAATGAAAACTTGTCTATCTGTCTGTTCGTAATTTTATAAAAATCCACAATTTGGAAGCCAAAATTGTGAAAAGATACGGACATGTGTATTAAAACATGGCCGAGGCAACTAAAGTAATCCGGAATCGAAATAATTTATAGTGAATTTTTAATTAATAAAAACCACCAATTTAACAGCAATTTCTAATCAAATTTAAACATTTTTCGTTATAGCAGTTGTCAACAATTAAAAAACACAATAAAATTATTACTACAACAATTAATTTTCTACTGCAAGATTTCCACGTGAAAAATGAAAATGAAATAAATAGTTTGATGAATTTTTAAAAAAAAGGTGAATATTACGTCACAACTTTTCTATTGCAAGATATTCACGTGAAATATGAAAATGAAATAAATGATTTGACGAATTTAAATGAAAGTGAATATAACTTCATAACTTTTCTATTTCAAGGTTTCGCGTGAAAGAGGAAAATATTACGTCATATTGGAAATATAAAGGACGTGGTGGATATAGTATAACGTCATATGAGTGTGAAAAATGTATTGAAGCATGATAAAAACCCGATTAGGGAAATTATTGGCCTATTTTAACATTATTGCTCCAATTCTAAATTGAAATAAGTTTATTTATAGCTGTATTCTTTTGCGTCTGTTATATACATTTATACATTTTTATGTAGCGTTTTTATATGATTCATTCATACAACATTTCGACTGCTTTTTAAAATGTTTGTTTTGTGTTGTATGTTAAATTTTGAAATTGATTTTTCAGAACAAACATCCTTCAAATTCTGGGCAATGCCGGCACTTAGTTTGTAACGTATAAATGGCTTTTGTATCTGTACATCTAATGCTAATATTATAAAGCGTTATAATATTATAAAGTATATAATATTATTAATGCTTTTACGTCTGTGAGGTGTTATCTCTGAAACTACATAGCCAACATAAAAAAATGTTGGTGGCCATCTCTGCTCCGAAAAAAAGACTATTTTATGTCAGTGCAAGAACCTACATCGCTGCAGGAGCAAAAAAGTTCTAAAATTGTGATTTCTGCGATATTGATTGGGTTAGAAACTTTAAATTTGGTGCGGTAGTTACTTTTAAGATATAAATACTCGTAATGAACGCTCTCTAAAAGGTTCAATTTGACGGATAAACGTAAAAATTTCTAGAAATCTTCTAAACTATGATTTATTTGGAATACTGAAATTTTTGGGATACTGTTGGGGTTAGAAACTAGAACTTTGGCATGATAGTAATTAATAAGATGTAAATGCTCGTTGTAGAACGAATTCTAAAAAATAGAAAGACTAAACAAAGCGGAAAAAGATCTAAAGATGATCTAAGTAACGAAGTACATGGAATTGTTAGGAATATAAACATGAAAATTGACATGGCTGTATTTATCATGACGTAAATTCTCGCAATAGAACAATTCCTAAAAATGTCGCTATATAAAACAGTGCAAAAACAAAAAACTTTCAAAATTTTTCTATTTCTGTGTTACTGCTGAGCCCAAAATCTTGAAATTTTGCTTCGGGTTAGTTTTAAAATATACAATTGTCTCTATGAATGGTTTCTAAAAAATTTAAAAAGATGAAATTAACGGAAAGCGATCTCAATTACCATTAATTTGGAATTATTAGGTACAGAAACTTTAAATATTTCATAATGCTGCATTTCCTCCGCAAAACATGCGATTTAAATGAAACAAAACTGACAGATACCCACCTAGCATTGAATAAATTGTGTAAATATTGAATAAAGACCTGTATGAAACAGTGAGTAGGTTGCCCGAAAGTACTTGTTAAAGTGTTCCTTCTCTAGGCTTTTCTCTCTCTCGCCAAGGCCACTAACAGAGGGAAGTGCCGTTTTAAATGTGATATGAATTTTTTATCCGATTCATTTTTCTAGACATTTTATCATAAGGTCATATTCTCAATTATCATTAGTAGATTTTTTATATCTGGTGAAATTTTATAATCGGGTTCATATTGGCGTATGTTAGCTTGCATGATTTGCTGAATAAATATGCATGGATTTGTAAATTACTTCAAATGACACTTTGACAGCTCAAAAGTTATGCAGACGATATATTCAGATCTTGTGTCATACTTTATGTTGTAATCATTGCCGATTTCTTTTATTTAATACATGCTAAATACAGTTCAACTTGTGCAGAATATGTTTGAAAACAAAACAATACAGCGTATGTAGTGGCCAGCATACACTCATCATTCAAAGCCGATCGAGCTTATCTAAAACACACTCAAACGAAACATTGCATGCCACTGTTGATGTATTCGGTACTTTGATACTATATTAGATTTTGAGGAGAGAATTCCTTAAATGTTATCGACAACCTCATTACATCCGTGGAAACCAGATATTGTACAATATTAACTATTCCGGGGGAGCACACACCATATAAAGTATAGTCCATTCTTTTTAAACATCATATATTTGTCATTTAAAGTTACTCAAATTGGTGCGGAGCGTCTGATTATGCTCTTGACATCATTTTATACAGTTAAAATTCCGATATAAGTAATTTAGTATTTCATTTTCTATTTTACTTTTAATATATTGCGTACTTTCAATTTTATATCCATGCATGGCTGTCTTAAATGGTTAGATTTTCCATTTTTTAAAACAGTGTATACGAATTTATACATAAGATTTTGTAATTCTACGATTCGTTTATTTTCATCATTTCAATTTGTCGCAGCATATGGACAATTAAAGATAACATCTCATTTTCTTTGCTTCCACATGTTATTATTAAATCTGTGTTCTCAGTAATATCGCTCAGACTAATCCCTCTGAGGGAAGTCCTAGTTTTATATTCTTTCGTGTCGACTTGAAATTGAATATTTGGGTTAGGATTGTATTTATAAACCGAACTGGTAAAGACCAGGAGGTAGACTTTTAAAATTTTGTTTTTATAAGAATCTGTATTTCAACTTTCTTTGACAGCTGAGAAAGGACATTTCCATCTTCTCATGTGATTACTTCATTTTTTTAAATATACATGTTATATGTAATTGTTTTATTTGCTTATGTACTTTTTACTAAAACCAATATTTCCTGTGGCTGTCTTCTATTAGGACATAAAATCATGCACTGGGAGAGTATAAACAAACTCGAACCCAAAAATTCTTGCTTTCTGTTAACCCGGAATTAAAAAAAAATTATCCATAATTTTATGCAATTATGAAAAGATTCTTCCATAGTATTGTTAATAAAATTTGTATCTTTTGTGAAGAAAAACTAATACATATAATTTCAATGATAGTTAAATATGTAGTTTTTCATCGACGCAATATCTTAGACATTCTTTTGAAATATCACCAAGTTAGCCTAAACTTGAAGCAATTAAAATCCGCCCAAACCAAATCTGAATGGCAATTAAAAAAAAAGTAGTTCCTACCCGACTCAAAATGAAAATTATACTTAAAATCAACCCGATACATGACTGAAACCTGACAAAAAATATTCTCAGTTCCAAACCCTTCAGCCTGTGCCATATATGGAATAAGAATAATCCGTATTCTAATACAATTATGGAAAAATAGTCTGCTATTTCGAATACCAGCTATCTCTTTATATTTTATATTAAATGAATATAAACTGGTGTGCAAAAATTAAGGACGAAAGGCAGAAATTAACATAGCAGCGGCACGAAAAGGCAGAACGGATTTGCATCCTTTTTGGAAATTCTGTTCCCTTTTTTTATATTCTTATAAATCTAGGATATTACGGTTCAATTTGTATCGATTTGCAGAATTTCTGTACGACGTTTAAAAAAGTTCCGTCCTAAATTTTTGCACACCAGTGTATGTTCAAATATCTGTATCAACTCAATCCGCACTGGAAAAACTTGCATGAAACAAATTCGGTGCAGGTCTCTACCCTGTAACTTAAAATTAAGGGAAAAGAAATATTTTAACTTCAAATAATACAAAAAAATGAAAAAAAAAGACAAATAAAAGATGGATAAAAGTCAATAAAATTTAGAATTAAGCTATTTTATTAAGAACATACGAACATATAAACTACATGTCGGTGACAATAAAATATTACAAAAAATGGTGTAAAACAAAATATGAGAGGAAAAACATCTTAAAACATCTTAAAACAACGTAAAAATTAACAATTGAAACATACAAGAGTGAATGAAACACTAGTAAAAGAGAAAGCACAACACAATTATTTTCTGTGTATGTTTTAAGACTTTTTTCATTTAAATTACGAGGGCAATTCGGAAAGAAACCTCCGTTTATGAATTAAAAAAAAAACTAATGAAAGGATACGTTTTTTATTACTCACGTTTGAAAGGCACATTCTTCAGCTACTTCTCAGCATAATCGAAGTATTATTTAAAACAATTATCATAGCTGTAAATCAGCTTTGAAGTTCCATCGTCACAGACATCTGCCGGCGGCCTATTCAACAGGGCTGTTCGTTCTATTCTATCCACACCACTAATTTTTTTTAATTTGTAATAAAAGGACATTTCGAAAATTAACTTCCGTCGAGGCGTGGCACTATTAGTAGTGGGTGGAGCGCAACCATTGCTAAATGAAGCAATCTGTAATTCCGTAAAATTTCAGCAATCTTAGGGAGAGTGTCGAACTACCGCGCGTTTCCTCGTTATAACGTCACAAAATGTGCGCTGCTATTGAAAATCCTGCCAAATGCGAGGTACGAGGAGTAATAAGATTTCTTTGGGCGAAAAAACTGTCAGCAGCGGACATTCATCGTGAACTGCGTGCCATGTATGGCCCAAACATTATGAGTGAAGGTGTAGTGCGTCAATGGGTCAGGTTTTTCAAAGGAGGAAGAACAAGCATCCATGATGAATCAAGGAGTGGGAGGCCATCTGTGGTGAGTGATAATCTCGTCGAACAAATTGAAGACAAAATTCGTCAGATCCGTCGATTCACAATCTCGGAACTTTCCCAAGAATTTCCGAACATTTTTGCGGATTGTTTTGTACGAAATTGTCACCGAAAAATGAGGCTATCGGAAGTTCTGTGCTCGATGGGTACCAAAGATTTTCACGGAGACCCACAAAATTATTCGAATGGGCGCTGCCTTAGACTTTCTTTCCCGGTACAGCACGGAAAGGGAGAAGTTTTTGAATAGAATAGTGACTGGTGACGAGACTTGTATTGCATATGTAAATGCTGAAACAAAGCAACAGTCAATGGCATGGGGTCATACCGGTTCTCCAAACCGGCTGAGGAAAGCCCGTCAAACTTTGACATCGAGGAAGATTATGTTAACCGTGTTTTGGGATGCTCATGGTATCTTACTGGTCGAATTCATGAAACGTGGTAAGACAATAAATTCTGAAGTTTACTGTAACACTTTGAAGAAACTGAAAAGAGCCATCCAGAACAAACGTCGCGGTTACTGACATCTGGAATTGTGTTCTTGCACGATAAAGCTCGCCCTCACAGTGCTCAGAGAACACAAAATCTTTTGCGCCAATTCGAATGGGACGTGTTTAATCATCCCCTACAGCCCCGATTTGGCTCCTTCTGATTTTCATCTGTTCAAGGAATTGAAGAAGTGGCTTGGAGGACAACACTTCGCTGACGATGTGGATCTTCAAACCGCTGTGACAAGTTGGCTGAATTTACAGACAGCTGAGTTTTATTCAGAAGGGATTGGTAAGTTGGTAAAACGGTATGACAAGGGTTGGGTTGGTTGATTGTTGACGGCCAATTATCTACACGAGGGATATAGGCCCTAGGGGGAGTGCCTTCCGTGGAGGTCTTTCTAAGGGAACCTAATCCGTATTAACGCATGGGAATTCACGGTTCGAAGAAAACCACGAAAACTCCGAACGATTAGGCCGACGGGCGCGATTGGGTTCGAACCCAGCACCTCCCGTCTACCAGCTTCGAGAGCAGAACCTCTCGGCCACTGGTGGAGCCGGTATGACAAGTGCTTGAATGTACATGGTGACTATGTTGAAAAATAGAAGACAGCTGTACCTTAGAGATGTAAATAAAAAAAATTGTTGAAAGTAGGCGTGTTTTTCATTTATACAACAAAACGAAAATTAGTTTCCGAATTGCTCTCGTAATATTTTACTTGACCCACTATTTTTAAAACATTTTTGGTAGTACATTTATCAGCAAATTATATAGAAAAATATGTTAAAATTCTTTGGATTGATAGAGTGGTGCGAGTTGAATTTAAAAATAATCGCAGTTGAATAGGCCGGCGGCAGAAGTCTGTGACAATGGAATTTCAAAGCTGATTTACCGTTATGATAATTGTTTTAATTAATACGTCAATTATGTTGAGAAGTAGCTGAAGAAAGTGTTTTTCATACGTAAGTAATAAAACATGTTTCCTTTCATTATTTTTTTTAAATTCATAAACGAAGGTTACTTTCCGAATTGCCCTCGTACATAAAAATTGATGTAAACAACATTTATAATTATGTTTACAGAAGATTACGTAACCAAAGCTCTGAATTTTTCTCTTAATAGCATTGTGCATTTAAGCAATAATTACAAGGATGAGAATAATCAAACTCGAAAAAAGGAAAAACGTGTTTTGTTTTCTCTTTCTCTAATAGATATTTTTCCTCTTTAATAAATATTGGTTTTCAAGTTTTCAGAAAATAATGAGTGAATAAAATACATAATCTAGAGGTTTAATAAATATTCCAAACTCTTTTGTAACATATAACTGTTAAACTACAAGAATATAATTATTGTATGCCTTGCAATTTTCTTCCCAAAATTTATTTTAAATATATGGAGTACACGATACATCAGTATTCAGGCTATGCATGACCCCTGTACACATGATCATTGATCATTAGGTAAAAGTCTTTGGAGGTACATTTTGTGCTTAAATTTATAAAAAACATGAAACAGTTCATTGCGAATAATTTTAACATTAACCATTAGCAGAGATGAGAGCGCTCTGCCAAAATGACCGATTGCTACCACTAAATTTTAATAGTATTTCACGATTCATTTAATGACCGAATTTATGAGATTTAAAAAAGCAAAGGATGCTATTAAAATTTAGTGGTGAAAACCAATCATTTGTGGTGGAGCGCTCTCATGCCTGCATTCGACTTGTTTACATTATGGTGTGGCATACATGAAAAGAAATAACATAATTTCTTCCTTTTTGGAACTGTTATTAAACCACAATTTGAAACTATCAAAATATATTAATTGTACTTTAAATTAAATAACCAATAACAAAAATAAAAGCAAGACTGCTTAATTGGAAGAAACTTTTTAATGACAAAACATAAAAAATATACAATACTGCAAAAACAATTTCATCTGGAATAATAAAGGATTCTGTATGCAGTAAAGTAGTAAAAAGTTCTTTTCTTTGATGCATCAGAAATTTACATTAGTCAGCCTTTACCAACGAGAATGACAAAGAATACACATCAATTACAGTAATATTTTTGGATTTCAATTAACTCGCAGAGGTGATAATGACTTTAAAATATAAGTTTTTATAATACAAAAAAAAAGATTTTATACAATAATTAGGAACATAAATACTTTTTCAGAAACTGCATGCGATAAAATATTTAATTGAAACTAAAAAAACAGCTGGACATAATGTAGCCAAACTCAACATGCAGCCCATGAACCGCATGAGGTCTGCTAACTTTTTAAGTACAGCTCAAGATATAATCGTTAATCGACAGTCGTAAAATTGTCAAATGCGCATGAATTACATTAATTTTCAAATAAAAGCTAGGACACATCTATTGCTTTAATTTTTACATTACGAGATTTGTAAAGTCTCTTGGTATTTACAGAAAGCTATTGACTATCATTTGTATTTTGAAACATTGATTTTTGGAAAGTTTTTCTTAATTTTTTTCTAATTAAATTTTGAATGTTTTGTTATTTTATTCTCAAGCATGCTCCAGTTGAGGTATACATAAACCATACAAGAAATTATTTCTCTTCTGCGATTGGAGAGGTTTTGTATTTTTAAAACTTTTATTAAGATCGAATATATCTTTTCAAATTTAACAAGTAATAATAAAAGAATGTCTCAAACTTCAATCCGCAAAATTCTACAAGCAAAATATAAAATTAAAAATTCTATAACACAATTTTCTATTATATTGAATATTTTTATCTTTAGAACTTTTAAATTATTGATATTTTTAGTAGTAGTAATTTGCATCTATGAATTATGAAAGATCTCAACCATTACTTTATATATTTCTGAGGGAAGACAACATTTGTCCCATTGTTTATAATAAATTTAAAATTATATTAAAACAACCTAAATGTCATTTGCTTGGCGAAATGTTATTTAAACACGTAATCTTATGTGTGTGTTATAGCAGTAGAAATATATTTCTTTAATTTTAAACATTAATCGAACATTATTTAAAATTAATTAAATTTTAATTATATAACTTGATATTTAAAAAGGTCTAAAGTTTTACATTGCAATAAAGTCCGATTTCTTAGAGAAATCTGCCTATTTTTTTTAAGATTTTGAAAAATTTTTAATACATTGCGATTTATACTATTTTATTATATAGCTAAGATTGATAATGTTATTTTTGTCATATTACATTTTAAAACAGAAGATTTCAAATCCTTTTAGATGAACATAGGCAACGAACAATTGTAAATTTAGATTGGATTGCTGGTTACTGTACTTTTTAATGATTGTGAGTCAGGAGGAATTATGCAAAGGAATGACAGAAGTAAATTATGCAAACTCAAACTAACAAGTAAGATTAGTGCAAGTGGTGTCCCTACAAAATTACTAAGCCAGATAGCTGCTTTAGTGCTGTCATGAGTTTTTCCCAAGTTATATACCATTAACTGATAGGAAAGGAATATTTTTTACTCAAGGTAGTAAAAAAAAAAAAAAAACTTGTTAATGCACTTTATGGGTTAATATAAAGTGAGAGAAAGTAATCCAGTTTACTTAAGTACTTGATAAGGATTGAAATATTTATAAAACAAGTTTTCTTGCTAATCTAGCCCTCCGACTGTCTTAAAAAAGGGCAAAATTGTAATGTTGTTTTCTCCTCATTTTGTTTTAAATGCTAAAAAAAATGATTCTTTGAACATTTTATAAAAAAACTTAATAACGAATATGAATGGAATCCTTGGAAGTATTAATCATTGTTCAATGTATTAAAAATACATTAAATCAATAGAATTATATTACTTTAAATATTGCTTGTACTGCAGTGAAACCTGGAGCTTAGTGAACGTATTAACACGGGCTTGTCAGTGAGGGGGTTAAAATAGATATAGATAACCTGTCAGCCGTTTAAAAAGTACGTTTAGCAAGGTCACACAGTCTGCTGCAAAGCAAAAACTAATGCATCCTGATTAGTGATTATTTCCAATGTACTAGATTTTACTAAAATCCGTAATCGCGATATCATTCATTTCATTTTGCAAATTTAACAAAACAAATGAAATCAAACAAATTATCTTCTTGGTTGGCCTAGTAAATAGGGACAAAATTAGTGTGGCTCAATGGGAACTTAAAATTAGCATAGTACTGAAGAGAGGCAAATGAGATGAATATTTGTGACACTGACAAAATATGTGTAATAAAATGGAAGAATAACAAGTGGGTTCTTTTTATCTCTAGTTGTAAACAGTGAACAAAATGCATCGTTTATCGGGAAGTGTAAAAAAGAAAATAAAAAAAATAGCGTTCCCCAGCGTACTGTAGTATAATACTTTTATGGGTAATACAGATCTTTGCAGTCGGTAATTTTCTTATTACTGTTCTTTCGCAAGAATTAAAAATGAATTACACACATGTTTACACATTTTGTTGATCGTGAAATTTTTAATTCTTGGATTTACTATGTGCAATATTATAAAGTCAATGCTTTGAAGAAATATATTTACTTTATGGATTATAGAATGTTGCTTCAGACTTTTCAAAGTATGAAGACAATATAACTCGTATTTAGAATTAGGAAAAACTCCGTATATTCCACGTTTAGGCGAAGAAGAGTTTATCTCCAATACAACGCAAAGTTTCTAATAGGGATATTAAACAAGACTGATAACCAAGACCCAAAAATGACTGATGGATTTTAAAATTCAATAACTTGCAAACGGTGACAAATATTAAAATATTCTTGAGGAGTGTTATGCAAGAAGTCAGGAGTTTTTATGCTGCGATTCAGTTTTAGTTACAAATAGAATCGATAGATGGCGCAGCAAGCAATAACCGATCAATCCAGTCTCGATTTTTCGGCCTCTCTCTTCTTCCATGCGACAAAAAGGAGATTAAAATGTATTGAATGAATCGCGAAGTACCAAAAATCGTGTCTGCACTGAGCGCCTATTGTTCTCAGTGTCATCTATTGTTTTAAATTCGAACTAAAATCAAGAATCACAGTACAAAAACTCCTGACATCATACATAACCCTCCTGCAAGATTTTTTTTAATATCTTGTCACCATTTAGAAGTTAATGAATTTTAAAATCCAACAGTCATTTTTGGAACACCCGGTATAAGACATTTACCAAGTTATATAGATGGGAAAACACTTCTAAATGTTGCTTATTATAGGATATAAACCCAGAACCCAATAATGTATAAAAAGGTAAAATCTACATATATCTCTTAAAACTCTTAAAAATTACTGTCTTTGAGATTTTTTGTTCATAAGAAATACTAGTCATGTAAATATCTATAATTACAAAAAAAAAAAATGTTAAATATATTACATTTATATTTTCTTAAGGGCACCTTCTACATTAGGAGACCAAAAAAGCACTTATTTTATGATTTTTTGTAAAAGAACTGCATGATGGATCTTTTTGAAATTTTAACAGTTTATTGTACATATCTTAAGGTATACACAAGAATTTTTTTATTAGATTTTGTTGCTTCTAGTCTAAGTTATAAACAAATATGTTCAACTGCTTTGGAAAATTTCGTCTGGACGGTGGGCATGGATAGTGCCTTGTAGAATTATCTGAAACGCAAAAATAATTTTTTTTTTCGTAAACCTCGTGAGTATAGCATAGACTCTAGTTAAATTAAATGAACCCATAAATTTATTTTAAAAAGTTATGTAATTGTTGATTAAAAAAAAGTTTAAAAAATTCGTTCTTATTTTTAATAACTTTTTTTTAAATAATTTTAGTATAATGTTTAATTTAAAAAAAATCAAGATTATCCATTAAGTAGGTTTTTTTTAAATCTTGCTCACCGTGTCAACCACATTCTTTGACACGGTGGGCAAGATTTAAAAAAAAAACCTACTCAATGGATCATCTTAATTTTTTTTAATTAAAGCTTATTTAATTGCCTTCGATACGAATTAAAGCTTTTACTAAAATTATTTTAAAAAGTTATTAAAAAATAAGAACGATTGTTTTTTAAATCAGCCATTGCATAACTTTTTTTAAATAAATTTATGGGTTTCTTTAATTTAACTAGAAGCTATACTCACGAAGTTAAAGAAAATTTTTCATTTTTGTGTTTCAGATAATTCTACAAGGCGCTATCATGCCCACCGTCCAGACGAAATTTTCCAAAGCAGTTGAACATATTTGTTTATAACTTAGAGTAGAAGCAACAAAATCTAATAAAAAAATTATTGTGTATGTATGTATATACATACAAAACCATTTACGAATTATTAACGTTTTTTGAGGAATTTTCAGCTTTGTCTTTTTACACCTGTCACTTTTAAAATATTCATGTTATTGTCCTAAAAATAACCTAGTTCCTGTATAACGTTATTATATTTATTATGGAAATCATAAAATGTATTTATTTTTAAAGTTTTCAATTTAAATTTGTTTTAAGAAAATAGCAAATTTTTGATTAATTTTATACTTTTTTTTAAATTAAAAAAATATTCATTTGTATATTTATGTCACAATGTACGACATATTAAAAAATAATTAGAAATTTTAAATTTTCATAAATTTGTTCCGAAGGCAAATTTTTAAAATGCAAAAATATAGGTATACCTTAAGGAAAAACAGAGCGACTATCAATTCAAAGCAACTATGAGTAGCGTCATTCCATGTCACATCTGGGGCAGCTTTTCAACATATTTCTGCTGTTTTAACAATGTTATTATATCCTCAAATTAAAACAACCATGCGAATTTGAAAATCTAGAGTTTTTGTTTTTTTAGTGTATAGTTTATGTTTTAACAACTTATAAGTCAATAGATATAGGTATTTATGCAAGTGTCGCGAGCAAGACATTTGTCAGTTTTTCATGGAATGTACAATATGGATATGTGCAATAAACTGTTAAAATTAAAAAAAGATCCATCATACAGTTTTCTTACAAAAAAATCATAAAAAAGTGCTTTTTTTGGTCTCCTAATGTAGAAGGTTCCCTTAATTTAAAATAAAATTTTGTTTAAACAGATAACATTACAACATGTTGATTAGAAATCATTTTATATCCATTTTATCAGTTGAGAAAATTGTACTGTTTTATCTCATTGAAAACTCAAATATAGATTAGCGATCAGTTCGTGCTCTATTTTCGGAGCCCAGGACGCTCAAGCCCGAAGTATTTCGTGTCATCTAAGCCCAAGCCCAATACAGGAAGTATAATAATAAAAAATTACATAACATTTAAAAATTGTTGAAAATGTAATATCACATTTTCTAAATACTTCTTACATGGAAATAACTGTTAATCCCAGCACATAATTAATTTTACGGAAATTTCATTCAATGTTATTAAAAGAGGTTTAGTTAAAACAAATTATACTTCCTTAAAAGGATTCTCACATTTTCTCCTCCGACAAGCAAATCTGGTGGACACATAAACAAAGTGCAGGGCACAAAACAGGCGACTATTTTTCAATTCCAACTGGCACCACTTTTTTAAAACAGAAATCCTTAAGACACACTTTGACAACATTTGCAAGATAAATATACTTCCAAATTTACATAAAAAAGATACTGGTGCGAATAGAACATAAAAATAGTCGCCTGTGGCAGCCTTGAAAGTGCGTTTTATAAATAAATGAATGAGATTGGCAGAAATTACATTATATATATGACGAAGAATCGGACGTTTTTATAATTCTTATATAAAGTTTACATCTTAAATTATAATCGATTCCTTCTTCAAAACAATTTTCCGTAATTCTCGTGCTCTTTAAAATTAAACAAAAAAATTGACATCGTTATCTGAAAAAACCGGATGCTTTTAAAAGAAAAGAGTGATTCGAAGAAAAGAGTGACTGTTCGATTGCTTTCTATCGAATAACAATCCATGCCAATTATATTTACTTACTAATGAAAGTGACTTCGTGAATGTGAAGGTCAGAGCGGCAGCATGAGCAGAGTTCATGATGAAAGAGATATAGAATCACTTATGTTATTTTTTTATAAAGAGTTAATGACTCGTATCCAATAGAATAATTTGAAAATGTAAAGCTAAGCTGGTTGAGTAAAATCAAAAGAAAATTTTTAATTTCGTTTTAGATCTAAAAAAAAAGTTCAATTAAAAAAATATCCTAATGGCGATGGCGTCATATTACAATTGGCGCCATATCAACGAATTGTCGCCGTCAGTGCCAGACATAAATATGCAAATATCAGAAATTTTCTTTTAAAATAAAATTCTAATTCTAGAAGAAGAAAAAGAAGACAGGGTATTGTTTTCTCTCCATTTTGATCAAAATAGCATTTAAATGACTTGAAACGGAATACGTAATTTTTAATTTAAAAAAGTTATTTTTTCTACAAAAGAATAAATAAAATTGTCAGTTTCAGAAAAAATGAGCCCCAGCAAGAAAACTGGTGCAAAAATACTGATGGTGAGGCCGTCTCATCTCTAGTACACATATGTGCAACTAAAAATTTTGGAAACTTTATGCACATAAAAATACAGACATTTTGATGTATAATTATCGATTACATCAAAATACTTAAAAAAAATAATTTTTTTTATAAAATCTTACAGCTCTTCGTGGGTGAAGGGGATATGTACGACATGGCAGATTTTTCAGAGAATTAAAAATATGCCTAGCAATATTGCACAGTCTGCTGCAAAACTAAATGAATACTACCTTGATTAGTAATGATTGCCAAAGTAGTTGGAAAACTACTTTTTTACTAACATTCATAATTGGGATACAATTCATTTCATTTTTCAATGGGGTGGGCTATTATTAAAATTGACCACTGTCAGATCACCAACGCCTATTTCAGATGAGCATGAAAAATAATTTAAAAAATGTTTTAACTTGTATCAATATTTAAGTAATTTTCACCCCTAGCTCTTGGAGTTTTGAGAAAATTAGCACTGAAGGATTGCTTATATGAACATTAGATGACATTAAGCGCTAACAGTATTTTATAAACAAGACTGCATTTTTGCGAATTTTAAAGTAGATCAGATCGTAATTGCTATATCAATATCACAACATCTTGAATAACTAGTTACCCAAAATAAACGCCTAGCTATATTTTAAAGGAAAATACCAACCACATTACGCACTTCACAAATTAAAAAATTACATGTTTAAATTGACCATATAAAAACTGAAATGCATTTTGCTTTCTTCAAACAAAAACAAAATAGGCAGAATTAACTGTATGTGAAACATGTTAAATATCTCTCACAGTAAAGAGTGGATTCGGTGATGCTTATTTAAATTATGTTGGTGAGAAAAATCTTTGACATATCACAATAGAAAGGTTTCTTTTTTGCATGCACACGCATGTAAAGATCTACAGAAGATTTTCCAGAAAACCCTTAGCTACGCATCATACGAGAGAAATGCTTCTACTTAATATGACCGCACAGGTAATTTTTTAATTAATATTTCTAAGAAAACCCTTTGTTACACATCTCACAAGAGAAAGGTTTCTATTTAGTATGCACACGCAGGTGGACATTTAAACTAGATTCATCAGAAAATCCTTTGTTACACACCTCACAAAGGTCTCTCATTAGTATGCAGTAGAAAATGGCGATTTAAATTAGATTTATGAGAAAATACCTTGCTACACATCTCACAAGAGAAAGGTTTTTCTTCAGTATGGACACGCAGGTGGACATTTAAATTGGATTTCGAAGAACATCTCTTGTTACACACTTCACAAAAGAAAGGTTTCTTTTCAACATGGACACGCAGGTGGTCATTTAAAGCAGATTTATGAGAAAATCCTTTAGAGCACCCCTCGCAAGAGAAAGGTTACTCTTTAGTATGAACATGCATGTGTCTATTTAAAATAGATTTGGAAGAAAATCTCTGGTTACAGACCTCACAAGAGAAAAGTTTCTCTTTAGTATGAACAAGCAGGTGGTCATTTAAATGTGTTTTTTGAGAAAACCCTTTGTTACACACCTCACAACAAAAAGGTTTTTCTTTGGTATGAATTAGCAGGTGCTGATTTAAATGAGTTGTCCGAGAAAACCCTTTGTTACACAACTCACAAGAAAAGGGTTTCTCTTTAGTATGCACACGAAGGTGGACATTTAAATTAGATCTTCGAGAAAATCCTTTGTTACACAACTTACAAGAAAAAGGTCTCTCATTAGTATGAACGCGCAGGTGGGAATTTAAATTAGAATGATCAGAAAATTCTTTGTTACACACTTCACAAGAGAAAGGTTTCTCTTTAGTATGAACACGCAGGTGGTTAATTAAATTAAGTTTTTTAGAAAATCTTTTGTTACATACCTCACAAGAGAAAGATTTCACTTTAGTATGAACTACCGGCGGACATTTAAATGACGTATGAATTAGCAGGTGCTGATTTAAATGAGTTTTCTGAGAAAAAACTTTGTTACACAACTCACAAGAAAAGGGTTTCTCTTTAGTGTGCACACGATGGTGGACATTTAAATAAGATCTTCGAGAAAATCCTTTGTTACACACATTACAAGAGAAAGTTCTCTTATTAGTATGAAGGCGCAGGTGGGTATTTAAATTAGGTTTTTTAGAAAATCCTTTGTTACATACCTCACATGAGAAAGGTTTTTCTGTAGTATGAACTACCGGCGGACATTTAAATGACATATTTGTGAAAACCCTTTTCTACACACCTCACAAAAGAAAGATTTTTCTTTTCTATAAACATGCAGGTGGACACTGAATGCAGATTTACGAGAAAAAATTCTTTTACACACTTCACATGCGAGTGGTTTTTCTGCGGTATGGATTCACAGTTCAATACATTAATTAATTTTTGTGAGAAAAATCTTTACATCTTATAATTTCATCTTTACATCAGAAGATGAAATAATTTCATCTTTCTTCAGAATAATTTCATCTTCACATCACTTATAGAAATATCTTTACATCTTAAAATCTTATAATTGAAAGGTTTCCTATTAGTATGAAGCCGATGCTGTCAATATTTTATTACCCTTTTTCAGAAATCGTTTGTTTAACAAAAGAAAAGTGATGAAAGAAGACCCTTTTTAAAGCTGATTTGCTACACGTGAAATGCTTCTGACTACCACCTGTGTAACCTGCATATTAAAGCTAAATTTCAGTATAAATGGATTTAGTGTATAATTTTTAAATTGCGTTCTTTATTCAAGGTCAAAATTGGTTTTTAAATGTATAACAGTTTTTATATTTGACATGTAGAAGAAGTTATTAACCAATATAAATATGAGTTATCTTCTTTTTGCTATGAAATGAAAAGAGTCTGTAAAAGTGATGAATAGAAGGATTTTCCAAAGTCTAAATTTATAAATTAACAATAATTGTATTATGTAGATTTTTTTAAATGTACACAAATATACATTTAATTTACATTTACTTTTAGCTGAAATAAAGCCACATTTAATGGTTCGAGCTGTTACTTTTATGAATGACACTAAAATAAAAATGTATCAGTATATTTTTTAATTTGGAGAACACTTAAGTTATCAAATAAAGTTTAAAATATCAACATCCTGATATAGAGGAAACATCCTGAAAATATATATCATAAATAACCTTTGCTCCGAAGTAAATTTTTATTTCACCAACAATATTTGATATTTTAATATATAACTGTCTTAATTGTATACTGTAATTTCCATGTGAAAAATGGACAAAATCATGCTAATTTGCACTAACACAAACTTAAAAAGATCTTTACTGAACAAGTTTTCTGAATGAAAGAATTCATCAAAGGGAAAAAATATATGGACTTAGGGCGTGATTTATTTTCAAAACTTCTCTCAGTGTATGTTAAGAATAGATTTCACAAACATCAGCACCTGAAATATAAATGAAAGTTTATACATACTACATAACTGTTTATGAATTTTCAAAAGTTTATAAAGAAAAATCTATTTCAGTGTCAATAGTAAAATAAAAATAATAATTATAAATACATAATACATTTTACTTTTATTTCTACAATTAGTACAACTACAATCCCACCCACTATAAAAAAGGTATGATGTGCTTGAGTTATTTTGCGAGTATTATTATTCAAGCTTACTTATTGGATTTTTCAAAGATAAAATATTTTAACTAGATGGAGATTATCTGGAAAGACACACTCATTTCTGTTTATTAAAAATTAGAATAACTAAAATGTAAAATACTTAGATCAGTTTTTATCAGAGAAAGGGATCACCATTCGAAAAATGCAAAGTAAAATTTTCCCGATTTATGTAAAGAGATTAGCTAAGATTTATATCCTTATTTACGATTCAAAAGGTTTTTAAATAATGTTTCAAAATTTTGAAAATGTAACAGTTTTAAAACACATTACGAGTTTTCTTCTTAAGGTTTCATCCATCTGACGAAAGTCTATACTTGCCATTCCTTTGTCAGTCGCAGAGTTCGTTTTCGGAAACTGTATAAGTTAGAAACTTGAAATTTCGTATACTTATAACTGAATACATCTAGTCATACAATAAATCAAATAATTTCGAAAAAGTCTTATCTTATTACAATTAAATGAATTATTTTAGTGATATCCGAGCATTTCGGAAATTTAGATTTAAAAAGAGAACCTTAATTTCCGTCTTTTTTTTGCAGACTAGATGGCTCAATGGTAACCCATTTGGCTGCTATTCAAAATTTTCCTGGCTCGAGTTCGGAATCAGAGTTTGAAAAAATTTACGCAAAATAGATTTCATTAGCTAATAGATCAATTTTGCAGAATTTTTGTAAATTTTTTTGCTATTTTAATGCCAAAAGTTGTTGAAGAATATTTTATCAATTATTTTTTTATATCAAAAATTCTTTTTTGCAGGCATGAAAGTGCAAGTTGGCCAAAAAAGCTGAATTTCGAGCGATGCAAAATGATTACAGTATAAAGGTGGACGCGACACGTATCTGCATGTGCGACATAAGTTCTTAATTATAATTATTTTTAAACAGATTCATGCATGCAAATAAAAAATAAAATTAAAAAATGATAACTTAAACATATTACTTTTAATACAGGGATGAAAGTGCACTAAAGTAATTTTGTAGCAGCTTTGGAGCAGCAAAAATCGAATTTTGTAGCAGTAAAATCTATTTTTGTAGCAGCAAAAATCGGATTTTGTAGCAGTAAAACCCATTTTTGTAGCAGCAAAAATTAATTTTGTCGCAATAAAAGCTGTTTTTGGAGCAGATTGAAATTCTAATGCTAATAAATAACAAATTTCCGTATTTTTCGCGACCTTTTGACGAAATTCGCGTATTTTTCGCGATCTTTTGACGAAATTCGCGTATTTTTCGCAATCTTTTAACGAAATTTGCGTATTTTTCGTGACCTTTTAACGAAATTCGCGTATTTTTCGCGACCTTATGACGAAATTCGCGTATTTTTCGCGATCCTTTGTTGAAATCAGTGTGCTTTTCGCTACCTTTTCACGAAATTAGCGTGTTTTTCGAAATCTTTTGACAAAATTTGCGGTTTTTTGCGACCTTTTGATGAAATCAGCGGGTTTTTTAGCTACTTTTTACGAAATTCGCATTTTTTCAAAATATTTTGAACTTGTTTTGTTCGTTTTCTGAATTGGCGATCTTTTGACAAAATTCACATTTTTTCTTTTCGCTACCCTTTGACAAAATTCGCATGTTTTTCGTGATCTTTTGACGAAATTCACGCGCATTTCTCGCGATCTTATGAGGAAATTTGCGTATTTCTCGCGATCTTTCGACAAAATTCGCGTATTTTTCTTGATCCTTTGTTGAAATGAGCGTGTTTTCTTGCAATCTTTTGACGAAATTAGCGTGTTTTTCGAAATCTTTTGATGAAATTTGCGGTTTTTTGCGACCTTTTGGTGATATTTGCGGTTTTTCGCGATCTTTTAATGAAATTTGCAGTTTTTTGGCGATCTGTTAAAGAAATTCGCATTTATACACAATCTTTTGATCCCGTTTTGTTCGTTTTTTGAACAAATTAGTGATCTTTCGACAAATTTCGCGTGTTTGTCACGATCTTTTGACGAAATTCACGTGTTTTTCAAGATCTTTTGAGGTAATTCGCGCCCTTTTCATGAAATCTGTGGACTTTTCCGCAATCTTTTAACGAAATTAAGTTTTCTCACAATCTTTTGACTGTGTTTTGTTCGTTTTTTGGCGAAGTGAGCTATCTTTTGACAAAATTCACGTTTATTCCCCGATCCTTCGACGAAATTCGCGTGTTTTTCGCGATCTTTTGACGAAATTCGCGTGTTTTTTTCGACTTTTTGATGAAATTTTCGTTTTTTCTCGCCATTTTTAAAAAAAATTATCATTTTTTCACGATCTTTTGACCGTATTTTGTTCGTTTTTTGACGAATTTAGCGATCCTTTGGCAAAATTCACATTTTTCTCGCGATCCTTTGACGAAAGTCGCGTGTTTTTGGCGATCTCTTGACGAAATTCTCGTGTTTTTCGCGATCTTTTGACAAAATTAGCGAGTGTTTCGCGATCTTTAGACAAAATTTGCGTGTTTTTGCGATCTTTCGACAAAATTTGCGTGTTTTGCGATCTTTCGACAAAACTTGCGTGTTTTGCGCAAAATTCGACAAAATTTGCGTTTTATTCGCGATCTTTTAACGAAATCTCGTTTTTTCGCGATCTTTAGGCCACGTTTTGTTCGTTTTTTGACGAAATTAGCGATCCTTCGAAATTACTTTTTATCCTTTGAATTGGAATTAATTGTATTCACGTTTTTTTTTCGCGATCATTTGACAAACATCGCGTGATTTTTGAAGTACTTTGACCGCGGTTTTCTGCTTTTTTGACGAAATTAGCGGCTTAGAATTTTTTTGTTGTTGTTTCTTGGATCAACGAAATCGTGCTAAATTTCATTTTGGCACCAAGTACGTTTTGGCGCAGGCTTGGCGCAAAATGGAAAAAAATAGCTGTCTTGTAGCAGCTTGGCGCAGGTCTTGCATTCCTGCTTTTAATACTAATAATTTTACCTGGTTACAGGGACGCCCCTCAGGAAAAAGGAAAATGCGCATGAAACAAAATTTACACCATTTATGCCGAAATTTTGTGAAGTATATGGCATTGAATACGAAATAACTACATTGACAAATTTCTTATGTTAAAATGTTTTATAGATATTTTCTTTAATAGATATATTGTATTTTTATAATCCAACTGAAGAAAACTACTACCGGTCAACATGTACCGTTTTACCCTAAATTAACATAATCCGAATGTAGGGTTTGGATTTCATGTATTCTAATCCGAAGCAAATAAAGTGAATATCAAATAATTAAGTACCAAATATACGAGTTTTATATGTACAGAAAACCATAACTTGATTCAAATTTACGGCTTTTTCCACAATCCATTATGAAAATAATATTTTTTATGCGACTTCTTCACGAAATTCGCGATTTTTTTCGTGATAATTTGACCAAGATAATGATCTTATTTCTGCAATCGTTCGACGAAATTCGCGATTAATTTCTGCACATGTGTGACGAAATTAGCGATGTTTTCTACGATCGTTCGACGAAATTTACGATTTCTTTCACGAATCACGATTTCTTCGACGAAATTTGTAATGTTTTTCTCCGTCGATTGACGAGATTAGCGACAGCAAATGTTCGACGAAATTTGCAGTTTTATTCCGTAATCGTTCGACGAAATTTACAATTTTACTCCGCGATCGTTCGAAGAAATTTGCAATTTTATTCCGCGAATGTTCAACGAAATTTGTGCTTTTACTCCGCGACCGTTTGACGAAATTTGTTATTTTAATACGCGACCATTTCACGAAATTTGCAATTTTATTTCGCAATCGTTCGACGAAATTTGATATTTTATTCCGCGATCGTTTGACGACATTAGCAATTTTATTCCGCGATCGTTTCACGAAATTAGCGCTTTTATTCCGCGATTGCTTGACAAAATTTGTGATTTCATCACGCGATTGTCCGACGTAATTTGAGATTTTATCACACTATCGTTCAACGAAATTTGTTATTTTATCACGCAATAGTTCGACGAAATTTGCTATTCTATTCAACGATCATTTGACGAAATTCGCGAGTAATTCCTGCGTTTGTCTGACAAAAATTGCGATTTTTTTACGCGACATCTTGACGAAATACGCGAACAATTTCTGCAATTTTCTGACGAAAATTGATATTTTTTACAGGACCTCTTTCTTTGCAATTTCTTGATGAAAATGCGCTTTTTTACGCGATCTCTGGGAAAAATTCGCGATCAATCTCTGCAATTGTTGGACGAAAATCACGATTTTTTTTACGCGACCATTTGACGAAATTTGACATTTTAATTTCTGCATTTGTTTGTCAAAAATGCGTTTCTTTACGCGACCTCTTGAAGAAATTCACGGCCAATTCCTGCAATTGTTTGACAAAAATTGCGACTTTTTACGCGATTTCTTGACGAGATTTGCTATTTTATTCCTCGATAGTGCGACAAAATCCGCGATTTTATTACCGCGATGATTCGGCAAAATTTGCGATTTTTTACGCGACTCACGAAATTTACGATTTTTAAAGAGAAAAGGACCTAGATTTTCAGCCTCTCTGGAATGCATTGCATGCTTCGCGAAAGTAGCTGAAACATGATGAATGTTCGCAGCCGAGTCGTGGGAAATTATTGCCGCGAATTGCGACGAGAGAGAAAGAATTTCGTATTGACATCCCCCCCCCCCAAAAAAAAAATCGATCTCAATTTCTCAACGGATTTGCATCGATCACAGAGACAGCAGAATAGCTTTCAAAAAGCAAATTTCCGCGGACACGCGCAAAACTTTCACGCCTGTTTTTGAAAATTTTCAAATTTTGTTTAACAATTTGTTCTGTCTTGAAAAAACTGGAGAATTTTAAATTTTAGTTAAAAAAGTCACCTGCAGATGGCGCTGACATATGAAAGATTCTGCAGAATTATGGAAATTAATCTTGCAATAAAAGACCGTGATACACGAGGACTTCTCATTCACTTTCAGAATGTTATCATTACATGATTGAGCGTTGTTCTATTTCAACGGAGAGTCAGCAACTGTTGCATTGCAAAAGGACTGAATACGAAGAATGACCCCATATCGTGATCTGGAATAGTGAAGCTTGTGAAACGCTTCAATAAATCTGGCTGTTTGGCCACGAAGGGGAAGACCCTCGTTGGCGAAAGGCTGAATTATTGTGTTGAAAATCTATATGAATAATTTAATGGCGGAATCGTTCAGGGGGAGTAACAGTGCTTCGAAAGCTGGAAGGATATTGGATGTGTATCACTCACCAATTCAACGTGTCCTCCACGGGATATTGGATCCTGATCCCTACAAATTGCAATCACTGCAGAAGTTACATTCAAGAGACACAGCTATGAGAGAATCATTTGCCAAGTGGGCTATGGCAAGAATTAATAGCGATTCTCAGAGGTTTTGTTTAATGCTTTCTGGATTAATGAGGCGCACTTAACACTACACGAGGATATCAACATCCAGAACACTCATATATGGATGACGTCTAAACCTCGTGAATACACAAAGAAGTCACTGCATCTAGCCATGTTGACAATCTGGTGTGGCTTCACCTCATCTTTCATTGTCGGACCACCAATCTTCATTAAAGAACCGCGTCCCATATAGGGCTGGAAAACGTGCACAATAACCGTAGAGCGTTATCTCACGCTTTTGCCTGACAAAGTCGTTCCCGCATTAAATCAAAGAGGTATGTAATCTGTAATAAGCTTTATGCAGAATGGCGCACTGCCACATTATGCCAATCCAGTAAAATGATTTGTATTGAGTACCTTTGGGGGAGAGAGACTGATCAATCAAGATTGCAACGATCACCCGACTTCACTCTGGTTGACTTCTGGTTGTGGAGCTATTTGAAATCACTTGTCTACCATTCAACCTTAGCCGAACTCAAAGATTCCATTTGTCGTAAGGTTTCTACAATTCATTTCAACATGTTGCATTCGACTGTAATGGGCATTGTGAGTCGCCTTAGAGTTCTGTCGTAGAATGTTCTGGAGGTCATGTTGAACATTTGCTATTCCAAGAATAAATGAATGGAACGTACTGTTGTACTTTTTCGGGTCGTTAGCGTCCTCTAGAGGTGAGTTTTTTAACTAAACATTTTTCGCCGCAAAAAAAAACAAAAAAAAAAACAATATATATATCCGACTACCTTGTGAGCCTATTCTTGCAAACAGCACTTCTTTGTCATAATTCCTTATTTTTATGAATTTTTAAAGTTTTAACGAACTTTTCACTCACCTGGTATTTATATATTAGTAATAATTAAAAGATTGTTATTAAGAGTTTCAAGGTATCAGTTTCTTTGTGTAGTGCAATAATGTTTAAATTATAAACGATTTCGATTTTCTACAGAACTGATTAATAATTTAAATTACATTATTTTCAATTTATATTACTTATATATCCAAAAATGTTTATTTTTATCAACAAATATATATGTACATACGATAGGTAAATATTATTAAAAGAAACACAGTTTAAACCATATAAACCATTTTTTAACTGTTTTTTTTTTTTTTTTTTCAATTGTTGAATGCAGACATTCATACAAATTTAGGATTTTAAAATTATTACAGATTTAGAATGTAGATTTTTATCTAATGCATTGCAGATTTAGATATATAATGGTAAAGAAATTGTCAATAATTGAATTGGAAACCTAAAGGATTAATTTGAATAAAAGTAAATGATTTTTTTATTAGATCAATTACAAAAAAAAATAGAGAAAATTTTTGGTTAAATTAAATTTCATTTATTAATATTTTCTATCTTAAGTAACAGACTGCCCATCAAACAATCTACATTTTTAAACTGATAAAAACCTAATAGCATAGAAGCATATTAAAAACATTTACACATGAATTAAATTAATTAATATCATTGCAATTAATTACTGAACCTTTGGATCATGTAAATATAATTTTTGTTCATATATGTATACAGACAAAAAAAAAAAGTATCTGGTTATAAGATGTCTACAGAGATTGTAAGAAAAAGTTCCCTGATTTCCGCGACTATCTTTATTAGACTTCCTTGATTTCTGTTATTAACAATACATATACTTTTTTATGCATGCTACTTCCTCGTGTAACACACTTATCGGGCTAGCTAATATCTCATTTGGGAGGGGAAAAAAAGCATAAAAATTGCGTAATATTCATAAAGTAGGATCAGGTGGGGTAAAATGGGTAGTTAGAAAACATTGTTTAATTTTTTTTCAATTTTCTTAACATATTTATAGTTTTCAAAATTATTTATGATTGCTTGGTGTTTAAGCTTTTTTCTCCTACTTTATTTTTGTTTTTATAGTTTGTTCTATTTGAGTGGCAACAGTAAAACCATTTGAGGACAATTTCATGCCACAAGTGGTCTGATTAAACTTCTTCCTGCAGCACAGAATATTTGATATAAACTCATTTGTTAGATCTCATTTTGCTCATTAAGCACTTCTAATACTTACAAACAATATTAAATTACAAACAATAAAGTCTTCTGTTTTTGTTGTTTTATCCTAAATCTTATAAATGGAGTAAAATGGGTATAGTGTTAGGCTTAACGTTTGTAGTACAGTAGACTCCCTCAAATCCGCACAGCTTGGGACCAGAGATTGTGCGGATTTTAGAATTTTGCGGATTTCTGGTCATTGATTTGTTTACATTTTTGAACCATTAATTTCATTGGTAGTTAAGGAAGGAAAATTATAATGAATGCTTACAATAAAGTGAAACATTCAAATAGTAAAATAATAAAATAATTTATTAGTTTAAAAGTAAGTAAGTAATAAAAATTTAGAAAAATATTAAATTATTATGAATGAAATCGATTAAATTCGATTCCAAAAGTCCTATGCTGCCATCTAGTGATAGCAAGGAGAACAGTGTTAATGTTATTATCAGTATATATAGCTTATTGCACCCACTGTAACTTTTTTCATTGTTATTTAGAGTCTTGAATGCTTTTCTTATACTGCTTTGTATGTTTAGAAATCAATTTGTCTATAATTAAAAAAAAAAAAATTCCGCGAAAAATAATTTTAAAATAGCGTTTCGGTTCGTGGATTTTTCCATTTCGAACCCTAGAAGTTTTTATATAGATATGCTAATTTATATCAAAATCAAAAGTAATGTAAATTAATTTAGTAATAAACAAGCTGTAATAGCCAGAAGAGAATGATTAACAAAAAATGTAGTAAAAAAAAACACTGCAGTAGTCGCTGATTTCGGCGCCATCTTGAATTTTGCTCCTGCAACTTAACTGTAAATTTCATTGTTTACATCTGAAAAAATACGCGGATTTTAGGCGTTCGCGGATTTTAGGGTCGCGGATTTAAGGGAGTCTACTGTATTTTTAAAGTGTTACATAGAACTTTTCTGAATAAAATTCTTTATTTTACTGGAATTAGAATAGAATAAGTTTTAAAAATACTTTAAAAAGATTATGTAATTCACAGTGCAATATTCTCAAGATAGGAAAGACTTGAAATTCTCTGTACATAATTTAGTCAAATCATTGCACATTTTTAGAAATATTCCATTTCTAGATGGAATATCAGGTGCCATTGGATTTGAAATTTTAAGAAGAGGTAATCAAAAGAGTTAGAAAATTAAAAACCAGAATTGTTGACAAAAGTAAGGGCAGTGTGGCTTTGACACATCCTTGCTTTCTCGACAAATATCAATCTGCCACATCTCGAAATAATCTTAGTAAAAACTTCAAAGCGGAAACATAAGCATGTCCAAGCAAAAGCGGATGAAATTCTAACAAATGAAGAAATAATGAAACTGTTAAAAAATGATTCTGATAACCGGAACACCAAAATAGTTAAAATGGACAAGAAGAAAAAAATGTTAAATGAGGCTCAAATTAGACTATAATGTGAGGAAGATATCCCCAAAGTAAAAATAAATGTATCTGTAGGCGCATGATTGAAGGTCCAGTATTTGGGAAAAAAGACAAAGAATTCATTGGCAAAATTAGTAATATTGAAGAAGATGAAATAAGAATATAAAGTAAAATTCTTGGATAAGTCCAAGATTGGTTGCATTTTATGTTTTCCCTGATGCTGAAGGTACAGGGGTATTACTCTTGTGACCATTAGAGCAAATTTTCAGAACTACTTCCAATTATTTTATTATTAAGATAAAAATTGATGTGACAAGTTAAATATTACTGTGTTTTACTCACATAAAATATCTAATTTCTTTCCAAAAGTATTTTACTTGTCTATATAGCAAAACAAAATTTTGAGACAAATTAGATATATTTTATGTGAGTGGAACACGATGGTATTTAACTGGTTATATCAATTTTATCCTAATTATATTTTACAATAAATAATTGGAAGTTTTCCAGAACTTTGCTCTAACTTTCACAAGACTAACAATGGACATTCTCGCAGATTAAATTGGAAAAAAAAAGCGGATAATAGAAACATTAAATGAACTAACATTTAATAATCTGGGTCATTATGCTTTTGATCAGTGGTGTAGTCGTAAATAAAACAGAGGCTATACGTTCTAAGCAGAGGGTATACGCTCAAGGCAGAGGGTATACCCTAGTGTATATATGCTATAGCTTTCTTGAGAAACAGAGGGTATACGGTGTACCTTAAAAAAATCCAGAGGGTATATGGCGTATACCCTCCACTACATTCCTGCTTTTGATAGACTTTTAACACACATAATGTAACAGGGTACGAATAAGAGTTGAAAAAAATGTAGCCAGAAAATGTTTTCATTTTCACCTAAGCTTGATTCATAGGAAAGTTTAATATTTATCAATTAACTTAAATTTCACATTTTTTAAGGTTTATGTAACATTGTTTTCCAGATTACTTCATTATATAATCTCTGGCAAATTTATTTATACAGTATTTATTGTTAAACTTTTATGTACCCATTTTCACCTGCATAGGGTAAAATGGGTATAGCAAACATATACCTATTAAATGTTTTGTTGTAGACATACTTTTGCAGCCTAATCGATAAAAATTGTGTATTTTCATTCCAAGAATGTGCAATGTAAAGAAACTACCAAAAAAAGTTTTAGTTATTTAACATTTGCCAGAAAATTTTAACTGAACATCTAAAAATAGTGAATTTTATACCCATCTTACCCCACCTGACCCTATTGGTTACAATTTTATAAATCCGAACTCAAACTTTAGTCAAACAACTTCATATAGTGGCCAATGGATATATGGCAAACAGAAAATTTTCTCTTTTCTGAAAAATGTTTAATTCTAAGACATATCTACATCTGACGGGATAGCTAATTGGATTAAGCTAGTTATCTAGTCAGATTACGCTTTTAAAATTTTCAAAAATGGGTAAATTGCCTTACACAAAAGTGCTATCCACGGAAAATAAGAACATATGATCACCTTAATTTGCATTAAATATCAAAATTTCATACTACAGGCATCTTTTAAAAATATTGAGAAAGACGAATCAGCATGTTAAAAAATATGGCACAGTAGACTCCCTTAAATCCGCGACCCTAAAATCCGTGAACGCCTAAAATCCGCGTATTTTTTCAGATGTAAACAATGAAATTTACAGTTAAGTTGCAGGAACAATATTCAAGATGGCGCCGAAATCATCAACTACCGCAATGTTTTTTTCACTAAATTTTTTTGTTAATCATTCTCTTTTGGCTATTACAGCTGATTTATTACTAAATAAATTTATATTACTTTTGATTTTGATATAAATTAGCATATCTATATCAAACATTCCAGGGTTCGAAATGGAAAAATCCACGAACCGAAACGCTATTTTAAAATTATTGTTCGCGGAATTTTTTTTTTAAATTATAGACAAATTTATTTCTAAACGCACAAAGGAGTATAAGAAAAGCATTCAGGACTCTAAATAACAATGGAAAAGGTTACAGTGAGCGCAATAAGCTATATATACTGATAATAGCATTAACACTGTTCTCCTTGCTATCACTAGATGGCAGCATAGGACTTTTGGAATCGAATTGAATCGATTTCATTTGTAATATTTTTATTTTACATAATTATTTTAATAATTACTTACTTTTAAACTAATAAATTATTTTAATATTTTACTTATTTTAATGTTTCACTTTATTGTAAGCATTCATTATAATTTCCCTTGCTTAACTACCAATCAAATTAATGTTTCAAAAATGTAAACAAATCAATGACCAGAAATCCGCAAAATTCTAAAATCAGCGCAACCTCTGGTCCCAAGCTGTGTGGATTTGAGGGAGTCTACTGTATATAAAATAAACGAATCAGTCTCGTTGGCAATGTGAAAATTCAAGTATTTTTGCATAAAGACAAATTTCCCTAATTTTTGAGAATTTATACAAAGTTATACAATTTATACAAAGCAAGCAAGCTGCAGATTTCTTGGTCCTTCAAAATGGAAGAAATAACTATTATTCATTTGATTTGATTTCGTTGATTACAGGAAAACCGATTCTAAGGTTGGTTGGTTGTGTTTATGATGGCCAATTATCAACACGAGGGATATAGGCCCTAAGGGGGAGAGTGCCCTCCATGGGGGTCTTTCTAAGGGAGCCTAACCCATATTTAAGCATGGAAAACCACAAAAACTCCGAGCGATTAGGCCGACGGGCGCGATTGGGTTCGAACTCAGCACCTCCCGACTACCAGCTTTGAGAGCAGAACCTCTCGGCCACTGGGGCCCGATTCTAAGGAAAGCAGAAATATAGATTGAAAAACTGTGAAATTTGTCGAAAATGACCATTTATTGTTAAAAAAGGTAATAATTTTCCATTAAGAAAACAACGTTAAATGCGGGAAAGACATATGAATGAGATTTTAAAAGCAGTTTTTTTTTTTATTTACATTGTTGGTATTGGAAATTGGTGCGACCAAGCTCAAACGGGAAAACGTTATGTGTGGGAAGTGTTAAACCGGGGTTCTACTGTATATGGAAATATATATTTAATTTTTCTTTTCAGAAGACTAAAGATTGCTGAAACAGTGCAATTGCCAAAAAACAATTAAAAAGCATTAAGAAAATCTAAATTTCGAACCCCTTATTTAGTATTTTGAAAAATGACTGATCACTGAAATCTCTTCTATGAACTAACAGTAATCAATTCTGGATTTTTTCCCCCAGAAGTAATCAAAGTTACTCCCTCCCTCCGCAGAGGATACGATATTTTAGGAACATTAATAGTGGTAAAGTGCAATTTCCTCTTCGAGTATGCAGCTGCAAGAGATAATTTGTGAATTCAACAATATGAATTAAATTTAATATATATTTTAAAAACATATTTATGTAATTCGTGACCTTAAGGTCTCGCTAATAAAATAAGGTTTTATTTACAAGAAATAAAAAACAAATTCTGAGCTAGAGATTAAAATTAGATCCGTCATTATCCTGATTTTGAATAGTTAGGCCTAAGAATCTTTAAGGCTATATCTATGTTTGAAATGATTACAGTAAAAATCAGATACTAAATTATTTATATACAATATCTTTGATAACAAAAACAATGAATATTTTAAAGGAAAGATACAAAACTATACCGTATTCAGAAGAAAAGAAAATCAGAGACCTGACGCCACAAAACTACTTAGTGCCATTTCGGGAACGAGACGAGACGCCAGACTATTCGATTAACGATGACACAAAAATTTCGATTATGTACTCCCCATTAATTATCCTCAAAGAACTTGATAATAAATTCACTTACACTCATGCTGTCATCAATGATGTTTCTTGAAGTTTAATATGATTTATGTATTTTTATCATTCAGAACTTCTCAAATTGAAAAGGGCTACATTCTTACATATTTTTAAATTCACTTTTTCTTCGGAAACGGTCGAAATTAGCAGGTCTCCATATTTAGAAACTTTGTAATCGAAAGACATTTTCCATTTTCTGGTAAACGCGAAACATCTTTCAGGAAATATCGTAAAATTGGACGTTTCAAACCGAATTTCCTACTGCAACACGGGATAAAGTAGAAAAGCCTGTCGTCACGTGACCATAATTGCTCATAACTTGATAAGTAATTTAAATTCCCTAGCTTTTTCCATTTTTAAATTCTGATACACATTTTTCAAAGCATACCTAACTTCCGGCTTTCTATGATACATACACGACAATTTTAGTTTATCTTCATAAACCTGCCTCAGCAAGACTAAAAACTTCAGTATAGTGCTGCTGTCCATTTCTTAAACTTAGAAACTTTAATTACTATTAAGTTTACTGAGCTAATAAAAAATGGATTAAGCTTTAAAATACCTTAATAAATTTCAAAATATAATGACCATATATATACATATATTTTAAATGTATGAAACTTTCAATAATGGGCATAAATGTTTAAAATTAAAGGAAGTTTCATTACAATTAATATATACAAAATATGCAGGTAATAATTTGATTGTTACCTGCATATTTTGTATTTAGGGGTAAAATATGAACCTCACACTGCATAATAATTCATTTTTAAAATAGGAATTCATTTTAAGGATTCTTAAAAGTGTCCACACATGTTTTTCTGTTTTATTATAAAGATCCACCAAAGTTTAGTGTAAGCTTGCAGTTAAACACAATTCTGGAAACCATTGCGCTATCTGATCTATGCTCAGCAAGATAAAAAATACCGTACAAATTTCCCTGATAATAATTTTAATGATACAGAAAATGTACATGCATGTTTATCAAACAATATGTATATTTGTTAATCAATTATGAATATAGTATGGTTACTAAGAAACTGAACAAAAAATTTACATTAATCAGATATGACAAGCCAATGGAAAAATGGGAAATTTTTTCTCAAGCTATGAATTAATAACACATCCTTATAATTTAGTACTATTATTTTAACAGATAATTCTTTTCGAATGTTGTGTTAATTGAGAAAATTTATAAAATTGCTTTCAAAGAGTCGAATTTCAATCTCTTCAAGAAAATGCCACATGTATAGTATGTTTGAACTTTTTACATATAAATAAAATTATGACTACAACTACGTCAAAGTACAATATAGTTAATACAAGTATATGTTACTTAATGACATGAAAAATATTTACAGAGTGGATAGAATTAAGTAGGGATGAAAGAAGTGTGGGGCTCGGCACATGAAAAGTCTTTTACTTGCTTAAGACTTACAATCAGGGCAGGTTTTGGAACATAACACAAATTTTATATACTAGCTCGGTTTAATTACTTTCATATATCTTGATTCTACAGAAAAATGAAAAAAGAATGGCTGTAATGCATCAAAAGGAAAATCATTAAATTAACAATTTAGAGAACAGCATTTTTAATTTTTTGGATTATTATTCTGATTTAATGGATTTTTACTTATAAGGAATTTCAGCTTACAGATTTTTAGCTGACTCGATATCAAATCCTGAGAGCAGTGGTGTAGTCGTAAAAAAAACAGATGGTATACATTCTAAGCAGAGATTATACGCTCAAGGCAAAGGGTATACCCTAGTGTATATATACTATAGCTTTCTTGGAAAACAGAGGGTATACGGTGTTCCTTAAAAAAATCCAGAGGGTATACAGCATATACTCCCGTATACCCTCCACTACATACCTGCCTGAGAGCTAATGTGCACGCAGGTTCTGTATGTGAGTACGTATATATGTACATAATGCAATAACTCTTGATAGAAATATCCGCTTTGCTTCAAATTTTGTATATAGGTTCATCCTGATAAATCACATATCTGATTAGCTTTGGGGGTTCATTTGTTAAGTATAATGGAGGGAAATGAGGGGGCTATCCCTATTTAATTTAGTAAAAGGTTTTTTCATACAGAATTATCAAATTTGGTATACCAGTTTATTCTGATAAAATTTCTGCTGATTAGCTTTGGAGGTTCATTGGTTAAGTATAAAGGAGGGGAACAGGGGGTCTTTAAGTTAGGTAAATGGGTTTTTCATGCAAAATTATCCAATTTGGTACAGCGGTTTATTTTGATAAGGCACTTATTAGATTCTTATTTACTTCCCTTATTAGATTTCGAGGTTCATTGGTTAAAGAAGGGAATTGGATGAGCTAATCCGCTCCTTTAATTTAGCTTAATGGGGTGGTGGTTGTCAAATTATTTATTTTTTGAGGGACATTATTCTTTGAAATATGAGTATAATACAGTAGACTCTCTCAAACCCCCAACACTAAAATCCGCGAATGCCTAAAATCCACACATCATCGAAGACTAAAACAATGAAAATTCAGTTCAGATTTAAAGACAAAATTAAAGACTTTTTTACTTTTATATCATTCCATATGTATTTTAATATGTAATTCTTGTTAATGTGACTGAACTCATGGTTTTTAATGAAGGAGGTATAAATTTATTTCTGAAAAATTCACGATATTGCTGATATCACCGGTAATTGCAATCTTATTACAACATATAATTATGTATTAATCAAGCTTTTTTGGTTATTAAATCTGGCTAAACATGAAATAAAATTTCTTTGTTTTATGATTTTGATGTAGTAGGATACCTTCATGTGAAAGTTTCCTTGAATAATTCAAGAAAAATATATCTTATCTTTATTATGCATATTTAGTTATACATTATTAATTTTTTTATTGACCTTTACTTTTAATAGTTTAATTATTTTTTTATAATTATCTTAATTTTTATTATTTTACTTTATTACTTTACTTAATAATTTTAATATTTTACTACATTGTAAGCATTCATTATAATTTTGATTGCATTATTACTATTACATTCAATTACTGCTTATAAAATGTTAAAAAGGCAATGGCCAGGAATACAAAAAAATCTAAAATCCGCACAACCTCTGGCCCCAAGCTGTGTGGATTTAAGGGAGTCTACTGTATATAATTAGTGTGAATAGCCTGTGAGCCCAATACCATCAGTTCAACTGGGTGCTTTTCCTTTATTCCATAAGAAATCTCTTTTTAGTTACTGAATATAATTCAGATAATGAACTATTTCTAGAATTGCTTGTAACAATTGTTTTATAGTAGAAACATCCACTAATAAGTTAATCATGGACATTACCGATAATAAGAAGCAAAACTGATTTGCAGAAATATAAAATTTATATGCTTCAATATTTTTGATATTTTTGATGAAAATAATTTGAAAAATTAAAATAAACCTTAATATAATATTATTATATATAATAATAATTATATTATTATACATAAATTATAATAACCTTAAAGCTAAAAGGTTTTAAAATATTATTTATGCTAAAATTGACCATATTAGTTTTTAGAATTATTTAGGAGTATAAGAAATACCATTTATTAATTACTATATTGGCATGACTTGTTGGAAACTTAATTATAGAAGAAAAGATCATATTGCTATTATAGCATATTGTAGTAAACCCACAGCCCTGGCAAGACTATATCAAGTAGAAACCATCCAAATAAATTTATACTAGCTATGCATTATAAGATAAACCATAGAGCTATAACATGTAAAAATTCTATACTTAATGGTGCAGTATGATTTTGTATACCCAAATTATGGCTTGAGTTACTCCATAGTTATGAATGTGGAAATGAACATCCAAATAAAAGTAAAAAATAACATGCATAATCTGAAACCATGCATGAAAAATTGAATCGTGGCATTTCAAATCATTACATCATAGATTGTGCAATTTAAAAATTCTCTTGTTTATTTTTATAATGGCTTTTGGGGTTGTTGAAACATATAAAGAAGAATCTAATAAAACGTTTTTTACTGTTTTTAAGGTTTTTACTTTGCATCTTTTAGCAACTAAAAGGAATGCACATTTCTACTTTATTATTTTTTTTTAGCCAGTTCTTAGTGCATTTTGACCCCCTGGCCGACTCCATCTACATTTTACAACTACATTCTCAGCTTTATGAGGCTACTTTACTTACACTAAAACACCTGCTCACTAAAGTTAATCTTAGAGGAGAATTTTTTTTTAAATATCTCATTTGCATTTCAATATTTTTAAATGACTTTTTTGCATTGCATAGCTGAGGCCGATCTCTACGAAAGTAGTTCTTTACTATTTTGATCTTGATTAGAGATTTTTTTATTGGAATAGATTTACTTCCAAAATTGGTTTCAAAAGTGGACATATCTTTATACTAAAAAAACCCACCTGCAAATGAAACTGAAAGAGTAAAAAATGGCCATTTTAGAGATAGGTCTCAGCTATCCAGTATATAAAAATATGGAAATGCAAATGAGATATTTAAAAAAGAATCATTCTCTCTCAGGTTTAACATTAGCAAACATGGGTTTTTGTAAGTGTGAAGGAGCACTTTAATATTGACTTACTGTAGAATCTATGTAAAAGGAAATAAAATATCTGCTTGCTCAGCTTAAAGTTTTCCAGTACAACATATCTGTATGATAAATTGATATTAACAGTAGGAAAAAAAGAAAAATAATATAAAAAGGATACTTTGTGGTTGTAGTTAAGAGACGTTTTTCCTAAAGATTTTCTGTTCCTTTTATGTATATATGTACAAGCATATTTTCTCTTTCTTTAAATCTCTTGACAATTGTGACTCATCTGATTACACTGACCCTTAAATCGACAAAGTTTTTATAAAATTCTTAGAGAGCATGCTCAGGCTTTTGTGAGAAAGATTTAATTTTAACTCTTCTTTTATCTAATACTATTTCATATAATATGGAGCACAGAAAAGAAAGATTTGTGAAATTGTTTAACAACAATAGATGGCAGCATGAAACATTATTAATCGAACATAATCGAAAAGTTTAGAGTAATTATCATATCTATTGGAAATTTAATCGCAAAAAGGTGTTGCCTGACCTCCGTACATCGCTTCCTATTTACATATTGAATCACAACTTTCACACGGTAATTTTACTACTTTCACTGTTAAAAAATATTCTGTGTATGACTTATTTTATTTCTTTTTTGATTCTCAAAGTAGTAGATAAATATAATGATTAAAGAAGTATCCCGTGACTGCGTCGTTAGGCCTAACGGTCAACATCTCATTTGAAGGTAACTTATTCAAAAGTATATTTATGCTTATCTATTTATTGTATTTTCTTATTACTGTTTGAATGCATCATTTGTCTACTAAAATGAACTTTTTGCAGTTGTTTCAAAATGTCAATTTTATGTGCATAAACAGCATTTTTTCATAATCTTTTATTTATTTAATTTTTGTGATCAGTATATATTTTAAAGATATTAAAGGTGATTAGAGATTAAAGATATTCGATGTATAAATCTTTAGATGTAAATTATTTGTGTTAAACCGCAGTTTTTTAGACTTTATTTCTCTAAAATTTGAATATTGATGGATATTAACATCGATAATACATTATCTATTTTTTATTCTTTTCACTTAGTTTTAAAAAACTTATTCATGCCTAAAGTATATTTTTTATTTCAGAATAAAATTTATGTAATAGGTGATTAACTATAAACAGTGTTCAATTGGTACTTTTCCAGTACGAGTGCATTGGAGTTTTTTTGAAAGGCTTGAGTCAATTCAGGCTTAGGAAAATACGATTTGTTCCCACATGACTTAAATAGTTATGAAAACAAACCTGATAAACTTTTATACATATTTATATATATATACACAGTAGACTCCTTCAAATCCGCACTGTTTGTGAGGATTTTAGAATTTTACGGATTTCTGGACTTACCTTTGTTTACATTTTTTAAACAGTAATTTGAAGGTAATAATGCAATCGAAATTATAAGGAATGCGTGCAATATAATAAAGTATTAAAATAATTAAATAAAGTAATAAACTAAAATAATAAAAAGTAAGATCATTTTAAAAATTAATAAATTATTGAAGGTAAAGGTCAAATAAATAATTAATAATGTATAATTAAATATACATAATAAAGATGAGATACAGTTATTCAATGAAACTTTCCTCTTAAAGGTACCCTATTAATTCACATCAAACTCATAAAGTAGAAAAGTTTTATTTACGGTTTATCCAGTCTTAATAACCAAAAAAGTTTGATTAATACGTAATTATATTTGGTAAAATGATTGCGATTACCAGTGATATCAGCAATATCTTGATTTTTTTCAGAAATAAATTTATAGTACTTCCTTCATGAAAAAACCATGAGTTCAGTCATATTATCCAGAATTACATACAGTATAACTTCTTTCATCCAGAATCATTGCAATTGTATATGTGCTATTCTTACACAAATGAATATACGTATTGTACAATATCCACATATTCGTAATCTATAGCGATAGATCATTTTGTGCATTTTATTTTACAGAGTGACCCTAAATATTATTATTTTTCTGTGATTTTTTGCTGCCCCCCAAATTGTCTTGCTGATCAAATCGCTGTTGATAAATATGAAGTAAAACATATTCTTCATAATTCTGAAGTTCCAGGAAAATCCAACAAGTATATCTTTAAATATTCAACAAAATGTCTATAATTGAAAGTGTCCAGTGATTAATGGCCATACTATAGTGTATATTAGTTACATATGTAATTCAGAAAGTTCTTACAATTTTAAAATTGAAAAAACAGTAGTAAATTAGTCTTTTTTTTTTTCTTTATCATTTTCTGAAATTCATTCATATATGTGCTATGACGCCATCTATTATCTTTAATTGAAAATAAAAACGAATAAACATACCAAATTGTCCGGATTACAGAAGTGCCTGGATTAAAGATGTTTTACTGTATTAAAATATATGTAGAATGATATAAAAGTAAAAAAGGCTTAGATGTGTTATTATCCTGGGATCTGCCATTTTTGATTTTTTTTCTTGCATGAAAACTCCTTTTTCGCCAAGTAGTAATGTCACCAATGATTAAATATTGTTGATAGGTTAATATAATATTGAAAAAACTGGAATATAATGATTATAACTATTAATAAAAAAATAATTTTTAATTCAAGCCAAGAAAAAAATCCAAGATGGCGGACCCCGGGGTAATAATACAACTGTTCCGTAAAAAATTCTGTAATTTTGTCCTTATATCTGAACTGAAAGTTTCATTGTTTACATCGGTGATGTGTAGATTTTAGGGTTGTGGATTTAGGGAGTCTAGTGTATATATTAGGGATGCATTAAATACCGAATATCCAGCTAACAGGCGAACCGAATACTTAATATTTGGCTAGCTGAATAGTAACTGCTGGGCCGAATACCGAATGTTCAGCCTGCCTAATAGTTACTATTCGGCCTAATACCGAATATTCGGCTGGTCGAATACTTTTATATTTCAAAGTTTAAAGGCATTAAAATGCTAAATTTTAAAACAATTTTGCATAATATTTAAAACAAAAACTTTTATTCTAATAAACAAGAGCTTTTTTCTAGTAAACTTTATGCTGAAGAAAATCTTCTTTGAGTTATTTAAGAAAAGGATAGTTATAAAAAATTTTTAATTAATAAAATTTTAAATTTCATGGCTTCTTATGAGAATTAAAACAAATAAATAAAATTTCTTAAATTCTAAAACAAACATTTTAAAATCAAAGAGAAATTGTGAAAAAATTGTACAGGATCATATATTATTTGTTTGTCGGGAAGAGACTGAAGTAAAAGTAAATAAATAATACAATCTATTCCAATTTTATATGGTGGTAACATAGCAAGAATAACTGTTCTACTCCCTTTGATTAAGCAAGGAAGTTTTTAAATGCATCCTAGATCGGTGTCTGGAGTAGGCAATTATTTTCAGAGATCATAAACGTTGTTTTTAAAATCTTAGCAAGAAACAAATTATTTACTGGACAATGTTCAGAAACTTGCATTTATACATAATTAATTCCTATGAAAATCCTCATGATTGGTTAATTTTCTTAAATAATAAAACAAACGGCAAATAAATAATATAAAAACATTCTCATCTATTTAAATATGATTCTGTTTCTAATTACAGTAGAACCTCGATTATCCAAAGTAATTGGGGCCGACCCTCTTTCGGGAAATCGAAATTTTCGGATAATCAAGAATGCTTCCATTTAAAGATTAAGGAAAAATAAATGCAATATTTCTTATTATGGTAACAAGGTGCTTAATAAAAATAAAGCAATAGTAAAATATAAACAGGAACAAATTACATGAATTTTAATTTTGTAATTAAGTACCTTTTACTATTGTAACTAGTGCTTAATAAAAATACAGCAATAGTAAAATAGAAACAAGAACAAATTACCTGAATTTTAATTTTGAAATTAAGTACCTTTTCCATATATCACAAGGGTTTGAAAAAATGTTTTGTTTGTCGCTGTTTCGATTGCTTTTCCTTTGATGCTCTATCGCGGAGTTTTTTAATATTAATAGTTCACCAGTATCATAGTCTTTCTGCTGTTTTAGTCATGCCAAACCTTTTGAAAAACATTCAAAAGATTCAGAATGGCTAATTTGTTCGTTTTCTTTGTTCCACTCTGCAGCTTACGATACCTCAAGTTAAATTCGAAGGAACTCTAAGAAAGGGGATCGAAAATATTTATATGTACTTGTAGTTCGGTAAGGACCGCTTGCACACAAGGAATATGATAATTGAAAAAAAAAAAAAAAAAAGATTTTCAAAATGGATTTTCCATACAAGGAATGTGATAGTAAAAAAAAAAAAAAAAAAAAATTTTAAGAATGGATTTTGGTTAACCAAGAGTTTCGGATAAAAGAGGTTCTACTGTATTCTGAACCAGGTATTCCCTTTAGAGCCAAAAGACATATATCATTCCTAATTACTCACACTGTTGATGAATGATCGTACGGCAAAATAAACGCCAAAAACCAGACCAAAAAATACGTCGTTATCGGATGGACATTCACATACGGAGCAAAATTTCTCCCTCCAAATACGAGTCACTCCCCACCGTGAAAAAACCATTAGGACTTCTGCTAATTGAGATTTTCGGCGCAACGAAAAATAACTTGATATATACCCCCTGACCATGGCCACATACCTTCCTTATCCTATTTTTAAAGATTGTTCAGAACAAGATGCTAGAAATTTAAAAAAAAGTGAATATTTTTAGCATACCATCGTGTAACATTTGGTGCATACTTGTATGCCATAATACGGTTATAATATGGTTATTTTTCTTTAAAATTAATATTTATTAAACTATTAAACAGTATATTAGTCATCTTAAGATTGACCTAAGATAATTTCTAAATAGAGTTATTTATCTTATTATTGGAGAGCTGAAATAAAATAATGTTTAAAAAGTATAAAAATTGTAACAAATTTCACGTTTTCGTTAATGATAAGTATGACATGAATTTCATTTAGTATTTCAGCATTTATAGAAATATTTCTAAAAACTATTTTTTATACCCTTTTATATAAAAATTTGCCTGTTTGTTTGTTCCACAATTCCTAGAGAACATGAAAAGCAGCGCGATAAAATTAACACCAATTATTCGCATGAATCCGGGAATGTCTTAATGACTCTCAGGACTTTAAACTTTTAAATAGTGTTCAAAATATTAACTACATTTTGCCATTATAACTTTTAACTGAGTTTCTCAGAAACACAAGTAAAATACTTCATTTTTGTGGAGGGAAAGGGGAAAATAATGCTATCCGAAATGATAAAAAAAATATATTATTTTTGTTTTGTTTAAATAAATCGATTTAATGGCTTTTAGTTTACGTTTTCTTAAAAAAGTTATTTAAAGCATGATAATATGACTTCTACATTTATTAAAGATTTTATTAAAAAGCTGAAATTTTTTCATATTATTCATCTGTATGAAATAATATTTTCTGAATTTCTTTAAAATGTAAATAACATATAAAACAGTAAATATCATATCATGACCATATAAATAACATGAAATTTTGAGCATGGATTGAACATACGTACAGGGTATATAATAAAAGATTTGTCTAAAACATAAGCAGAAGATTAGTCACATATAGAACTTGACCACAGTCAGATGGCCGAAGCTATTATCATCTCAGAACGACAATTTTTTCTTTTTCCTGCGCTGTCACGTCTAGAAATTCGAATCAAAACACCAAATTTAACTGCATATCTTAAAAATTCCTCTTTCTTTCTGAAAAAGGAAAACTGTTCGATTGCGTTGTTTCTAAATAAGTACACCTGCCAATTTGACACGTTTGCAAATAAAAATGAATTAGAAAATGTATCAGAAACTATCAAGTTTGCATTTCAGAAAAGTCTTAAATGAATCAGGCAAATAAACAAACATTAACTTGACAATAGTGGCAAGCTCTCTAAATTTTTATCCAAAATTATCTAGATCGATCGAATTTTACTACCCGTATACCCTTTTACTATAAAGGCATTGTACTATTATTGCATCAAAATTAGGTAACTTGCAAGATATAATTTCCGTAATTTTCATATAATCTATATTGTAAATTCTAAGCATGATTACTTGATTATATTGAAATATTTATCCAAATTAACATTTTGAACCTTTTTTAAATGTAGAATTGAATTAAATTCCCCCCCCTCCTCATTCAAAAGGGAAAAAAAGAGAGAGAGAGAAAGATAGCATGCTATGGAAAATGCAACAAATCGGATGACTACGCCGGCTAGGATATTTTTTAAATGTGAAAAAATATTTATTTTTTTACGTAGTATAAGCACATGTGTTGCGTAATATAATGTGATTGCATTCAGATAGTAAGCTTAAAATTTAGAATGTTTTCCAGTTCACATGAATAATCAAAACCCTACTAAAATCATTTTTTAAATTTTAAATAATAATAATTATTATTATTATTTACTATTGAGGAGCTGAGCTAACTCAATAACATTACACAAAAGGAAGCAAAAAGTTATATTTCTTGAAAATTTTTGTTTGTCAACAAGACCAAGAGGCATCTATCTGTATCTCACAAATAATATATTTGAATTTCATGATAATTGGAGCAATCTTCTAATAAATATTAGATTTCCATAGAACAAAATTAGGGATGTAATAATGATCTATTAGAAGAAAAATTGAAAACTGAAAATGGCTTGTCTACATAGCTTACTTTATACATTAATGTTTGTTTATACAACCTATCTACTGACTTCAAGAATCGTGTTTTTAAAAAATCATTTTATTCATCGCCAGGTTTTATCAACATTACAATTAATTTGAATTATTAATAAAATTTTGAAGTGAAAATTCTATATGAAAAAACAAGAAAAAAAAATCACTTATGTTATTAGCCGCTGCATGAGTATATCTTTAAAATCGAAAGTTAAAGTTCAGATGAATTTTCAGAAAAAATAATTGGCAACTTGGGAAATAAATATATGAGAAATTATGAGTAAACTATATACATTTTGTGCAAGAAAATTAATTTTTAAATGTATTTAAGAGTGAATAAGTGTAATTATATTTCGGTCGTAATTTCTTTTTTTTTTTTAATCATTTAAAACATTATTTTTCTTATTTTAGTCAATTATGTCTGAAGTGGATTTTGTTTCATTTTAAAATTTTAATTGCAAAGTTTCCGTACTTTTTACTTTCTTATTTCGATAAAGATATTTTCGTTTTCCCCTACATAAATATTTCAAATATAATTAGGCAATTAATTTCTTACCTACATTCTTCAATTCTTCAGATATTTCCATAAGGTGGCTAAAGAATCTAAAAGCATTTTTTTACATTAATGTAAATGTTGTTTGCATTCGATTGTTACCTGATGAATAGTTTTAAGTTATTTTCCTGCCTCAAAAATCTTTTAAAAAATCTAATTTATTTTCTAAAAGGCGTTGTGTTTTTATAGAAAAATGGAAAAAATAATAACTAAAATTTAGAATTTTAATAAAAATGTATGAAAACTTGCGAATTTTTTTTTCACTGTAATCATTGATATTTTTTGCGGATACGTCTTTTCATTCATTTTTAATTAACCTATTCGCTGCCAACCACGAGTATACTCGTGGCTTTAATTTATTTATTACTTTGTCACCACTATTTTAGAATTAAAAAATTGCTTTATTTATTGGCAGAAATTTTACTGTATTAGTAAAGCGAAATTTACATTTCTGAATTCGTGGTGGCATACGACTTTCAACAAGAAATTTAAATTTTTTTACTTTATAGTTTTGGCAGCGAATGGGTTAACAGCAATTTTCAAGAAAACAACGTGTTTTAGCGATATGTGAATGTACTCTTTAAAGTCTCTGTTGACAATTTTTTTTAATAATATCTTATCCATCGTCTGTGTTTTGTATGTGCTTATAAAAGTGGATGTTGACATTAGAAATAATATGTGACAGTATTCAGTATAGTTTAGAAATCACGAATGCGTTAGAAAGTAGCTATCTGAGATGACATTTAAGCTTGTTTTCAAAGCTAAACTGCCTAATTTCTGGCATAATTCCTAAATCCATTTTGGGTTGTTAAAGCTGGACTGATAGGTACTCAGCTTCAGCTACATTCTTGAATTGTTCAGATGTTTCCATAAGGTTGCTAAAGAATCTAACAGCATTTTTTTACATTAATGTAAATGTCGTACGTGTTAATACAGGTACACACGATAGATACGCTATTCAGAAGCTAATCGTTTTCTGATTGTAAAATCATGAGACTGACAGGTGTATTTCTATTCAGAAGCTATGAAATCGAATATTTTTTTTCCTTTTTCAATAAAGGCTTGCGATTTTTTAGAAAATGCTGTCAAAGCTAGTGTTTTGAAACGAAATTCAGCGTCACAAAAATCGCATATCACTTAAAATATAATTCAGTTATCGAAAAATGAAAAATCTGTTTGAATCTAGATCACTTCAATTGTCATGTTTACTGATGTTTTGCTTTTTACGTCAAAGTTTAGAAAGCATTTATATTTTACTAAACATTTTGAAACATTATTAACCACTAGGTGGTCTCTGTCAAAATTCGACGACATAAAAGATTTTTAAAATGTCCTATCTAATAATCCCACGTCTGAAATTCATATTGTCCGGAGCGTAACCATTATTTTAAGCTAATCAATGTTTATATAAAAATGTATACATTTTTAACAATGATAATTGAAAATCTGTAGATGAGCCAGTTTTTTAATGTTTTCATTCTTTGTATAGTTCTTCATTTCCTTTCTATAATTCTGATTGGTTGTTCTTTTCTTATGGTCTGGAATCGCTTCCCTCTTATAAATTGGCATACATTGTCGAACTTAAAAATACAAACACACATGCACACATATACACTATATTGCCATTATTGACCGGCAACTTTCAATTTTAGACATTTTGTCGAATATTTAGAAATATACTTGACAGATTCTTCTGGAATTTCAGGATTGATCATCTTTCTGAATTTTTACGATATTTGACTAGATTTTTTTAGTGTTGCTCGATAGAGTTGACTATTAAACTATGTAAAATGATCCTTGTTATCGTTCGCGCATGCGCAGATAAAAATTATTTCATACAACTGCTCATATTTCTTAAAATATTTAATATATTTATATTCCAATTGCACTATATTGTTTCTACTGTATTTTGTCAATTTTTCTGAAATCGGTGTTAAATTTGGTTGAAAACCCTGCATGTAATAAGCAAAAAACATGCAAGAATTTTTTAATTATTTTAAATAAATCGCTATATCTCTGTTAATATACTTGCTATTCTTACACAAAATAATACACATATTACAGAATGTCTGTTTATTTATATTCGATAGCGGTAGATCATTTCGTGCATTTTATTTTACAGGGTGATCCCAAGTATTATTTTTTTCTTTGATTTTTTGTTGGCCCCCTAATTGCCCCCCCCCCCTCCTTAACAAATCGACATTGCTAAATATGAGGTCATACCTATTATTTTTTATCCTGAAATTCCAGAAGAATCTGTCAAGTATATTTATAAATATTCGACAAAATGTCTAAAATTGAAAGTTGCCGTCGCCGGTCATTAATGGCTATACAGTGTATATGTACATATATGTATATATAATTCCGAGCATATTCTGATGCAACATATTTGAACTAATTCAAATTAGCTTCATAATAATTTTATGTTCAACATAGAATGAAAATCTGGGTTTTTGTGACAAATTTCACTTTAATGCCAAAGTGCTATATCTAATGAGTGCTCTGATCTTATGATTAATCGGCTCTCTTTTTTTTTTTCCTTCGTAAATAAATGTATAATATTTGATTAAATATCTGATTTACTATGTACTTTAATTTCCAACTGTGCAATTTTAAGTAATTTAAGGCCGAATGAATAAAATGTTTTAAATTAAAGTACTAGTTTTTACTTGTAGAAAGTCAAATTTTTAGTGTTAGGAAGTGTTAGAAAAATTTACTAGAAAGAGGTTTTAAAAAAATTTTTTTCTCTGTTGAAGAACGCGAAACATTGATACGTTTTTTAAACATAAAGTGATACTTGCAGGCATGATTACTGAAGTGATTTGTAATTCAATATTTTCATTCTTCAATAAATTAATTGCGTTCTTGAGTTATAAGCGACTATTGTTTCAGAACGGCGGTTATTTCCCTTTCCTGCCTTGTCGTGTCCGGAAATTCGTATAAAATGCCACTTTTGACAGCACTTCTTGAAAAAAAATTTTTTTTACCGAAAAACGAGAAAAACCGTTGTATTATATAGTTTCTTAGCAATTATTACAAGCTTGCTAATTTCTTACATTTCCGAACAAAAATGATTTTAAAAATTGTGCCAGAAAATGGATTTGAGAACAACTCGTAAAAATTACTCATTAAATTTCGTATTTATCAATAGTGAGGCGAATGGTGTGTGTGTGAAGGGGGTAGGGGGTCGGGTTTAAAACCCATCCCAGACCTAAAAAATGCAATAATGTCTGGTTTTTTGAATCACTAATTAATCGTATTAGCCACTTTTATGAATAAAAATCAAGTGATAGTGTTTTTAGATTAATCAAAATTTACCACTTTCTTGAATCATATTCCATTTAACGAAAATATTTCATTTAAACGGCTATTGTTATATTTAAAAATGAAGAAACACATAGTAGATATATGGGTTAAGTGAAAATTGTTCAACAGTTTCAAAAAAGGATAGCGGTCGCATTGTCGCGAATAACCTTAAGCTACATAAAGAATCAGATTGTTTCAAATCACTGTTAAAAATTCTACTTCATAGACAGGATATATTTTTGAGGAGGAGTGGGGGTGGGAAAGTTCCTGATAGGTTTTAGCGACAATGATTTTCTTTTAAATAACAGTGCAAAGGGTAGATAAGGGGGAAACTTAATTTGTTGAGACGAGATGAGGTCATGATTGCATTCATTAAAAATACTGATTCAATTAAACAATGACTTAAATATACGGTGACCACTGGACTAGCTGTCAACAACTTACCTCCCACCTATCCCCTTAAGCCGAACTTTGACTGAGAAACTGATTATACTAAAAAAAAAAATCCCTGCCGGATCGGCCTACAGGCAGGGTAGATTTCGATGTTAAGTACTAATTTCACCAACAAAAGTAAAATCAAGATGAAAAATAAACCCAGTTTAATAATTTTATCTGGCCACTTTTGAAAGTTTTTAGTTTCATTTTTATGTAAGAGCTGATTTTATCAGAATCATGTTAACGTGGTATAAAAGAAATATTTTTCCACGCTCCACAATTCGAAATTTTCTGACACATTTTTAGGCTCATTTTTAAAAGTAAAAACATGAAACTTGCGGACGTGATTTTTTGAAGAGATTTATAAGCGACCTGTATTTTATTTTTCATTTAAATTATCAGAACTTGGTTTACAAACAATTATTTTCTCAGTACGACCATTTTTTTTCCGTTTTCAGCACTATCGCTTAGGGATATTCGGTTTAAAATGCCCATTTTGACAGCCTTTTTTGAAATATATTCTAACTTTTATCCTAAAATCGATCAATACGGCCCATTTATAATTTCTGAATAAGAGAACCTGCCCATTGGATGCGTTTGAGAGAAAAATGAATTTAAAAATGAGTCGGAAAATAAGGAGTTTGGATTTGAGTACAACCTTAATACGATAATTTTTTCGTCAAACCCTATTTTTGTTTAATTTCTTTTTGCTGTAAGAGTTGGTCCTATCAAAAACATGTCAATATAAAAGTGGTAGATAATATTAAGAAGGTGTAAATAAATTTACGCGGATTGATATCTTGTGAATAAAATGAAGTAATGAATTTTTTTCTTCTTAACCCCCCCCCCCCTTTTTTTTCTGCTAAGAGTTGGTACTATCAAAACTTGTCAGTATAAAAGTTATAATTAGTATTAAGATCTATAATATATTTAAGTGAATTTGATATCTTGTTAATTGACGAAGTTATGAATATTTTTCTCCCTAAAACCCTATTTTTTCCGCCCCTTCACACATTTTAAATTTTATCAAAAATCAGTGATACATAAATTTTTGGCCCTTTTCTTAGAAATAATAATAACTTTAAACTGATTTGATATATATTATAATTAAGACGTTATGGTTTTTTTTTTTTTCCACAAAACCCCTCCCTATTTCCATCCCCGTGGTCCGATTTTGCGCATTAACCGAAATTTGACCGAAATTTTCTGCCACTTGATTTAATTTCTGCCACTTCATTTGAATAAATGTTTAGTCCTCCTTTTTTTTTTTTTTAACCATTTGGAAAAATGGTTATTGTCCTCGTCAGGGTAGGAAATCAAAAACATATCTGAAGCTTTTTATTGGTTGAATGGAATCCGCATTTTACTCGTTTTCTGGTGGGTCTATACAGTAATCAGTATTTCCTTTACTTTCAACAGAGATGGATTCTTCTGTTGCCACTATGACAAAAGAGTAATAGGAACTACAAAAAAATAAAAATTAATAACTCAGAAACAAATTGAGATACAGCTTTCAAACAAATTGCATTTAAAAGTACATTTTTTTCTCTATAGGACGATGTAAAAAGTAATATTATGGGATGTTTAGAAGTTTAAAAATGAAATTTCCTTTAAAATTGGTCGTCAGATTTCCAAGAAATCTGACGATGGAAAAGCCTTTTCCCCAACAGCCAATGAAATGCTTGTATAATACATAAGTTTCAGGTGGATAATACGTAAGTTTCTGGAAATCTGACAAGTCGCCGGCGATTTTTGTCGCTTACAATTTTTGCGTGTAATAACACTAACAATGTTTAATTCATGGCGTACGTGATGTATGATCAACTCCGTGCGATTTTTTATGTCTTAAATTTTAGTCTTTGAAAAAATAATTTTCCAAATGGTCGTTGTAATTTGTTAAATTGCTTTTTTTGTGTGTGTGTGTGTGTTTTTAATGCAGTTTTTAGCATTTGTTTTGTTCGCGCTCCTTGATGATTTTTTGACATAAGGGAAAGGAATTATGTTTTAAACTTTCAGCCTAATATAAAATATTATTCTCTGTGATTTTTAATGCTGCTTTCAATGCATTTTTTAGCTACTTTTAGCATTTGTTCGCATTTCACGCGATTTTTTGACATTCTGAAAAATAATTCGGTTTCGAACTTTTAGCCTTATAAAGTCTGTTTTGCCCTCCACGATTTTTGAATTTTTACTAATTTATTTAGAATTACTAAATTTCAGTGCTATTTTCAATGCGGTATTTAGAAGTTTATCGCGCCCCACAGTGATTTTTAAAAAGATTTCTTAATGGAATTTTTGTTTTAAAGTTTTAGCCTAATATAGTAAATTTTGTCCTGTGTGATTTTTGATTTTTTAGCATTTTTTTTGCGTTCCGTAGTGATATTTGACATTCTTAAGAAGAATTTGATTTCAAGCTTTTAGCCTAATATACTAATTATTCTTCGCGCTTTTTGGATATTTAGCGATTTTTAATAAAATTTATTGCATCTTTTTTTTCTTTTCTTGTGTATTTTTTTTTCTTTTGACATTTGAAAACGAATTTGGTTTCAAACTTTTAGCCTTATATAGTAAATTTTGTCCTCCACGATTTTTAATACGTTTTTTTATAGCTTTTTTGCATTTCTCGACGATATTTTGACATTCGTGTACGAATTTCGATTTACAATGTTTTAGCTTACTGCAGAAAATTTTGCTATTTGCGATTTTTGAATTATTACCGATTTTTAATGCGCTTATTTTCTGGTTTTACTGACAATTTGCGGCTATTTTTTCACATTAGTAAAAGCAATCCGAATTTAATCTTTCAGCCCAATATAATAAATTCTTTCTTGTTTTGAATAATATTTGTTCGTAATTCTTACAGACATTTTTGAAAATTTTTATGCTATTTCACAGATATTTCGCGTTCTACTGCAATTTTTTTTCACATTCATAAAAGAAATTCTGTTTTAATATTTTAGCCCAATGGTATTTTTTTTCCTCTGCGATTTTTTTAAATGTTAGCGTTTTTTCATAATTTGCTGCGTTTTATCACATCAGTGAGATTAATCAGGTTTCAATCTTCTAATGTAATATAGTGCATTTTGTTATCTTTTCAATAAATGTTATATGAAATGGTATGAAATTCCTGCCGCTATTTTTTGCGATTTTTAGAATTTTCTCGCGTTTATGCTATTTTTTAGGGACCCGGCAAGACTCCCCGGGTTAGTTAGGATAAAATAAAACTGAATATTATTATTTAGGTCTTTAAGGGAAGTTCATTTTAAAAAGGTGTAAAATTAAAAACATTTTATGCTTTAAATAAATAAAATGTTTAATTTCTGATCTTACTCTACGTTTTCGTTGAACATTTGAATTTTATTGTTTAAATATTAAAGTTTTTAAGTATTTAATTTAGGTGTGTGTAATGGGTAAGCATGGATCTGTTTAAGAAGAAATTGGGTCCTTTAAAGTAGGGATGCACAACCTGTGGCCCGTGGGTCAAAAGTGGCCCGCGAATTTCGTCAATTTATAATTGGCAAAAATTGAGATTTTTTACCATAGATTGCAGGAAAAAATCGTGACTTTCGTCAATTTGCCCCGGAAAACAATTGCAAATTTCGTCAGTCAGTTAAAAATCGCGAATTTCATTAATCGCTCGGCCGATAACATTTGTATCAATATAGGAAATTCCCAACTTTCTAATTTCGTCAGTCGCTAGTTGAAAAATACCTCGAATTTCATCGATTGGGCGCGGAAAAATCGCGTGTTTCATCGATCGCGCGCGTAAAAGTCGCGAATTTTGTTGATCGTGCACGGGAAAATCGCGAGTTTCGTCAGTTTATCTGGAGAAAAAGTCGTGAATTTCGTCAATTTAACGCGGGAAAATTGCGAATTTCATCAGTCAATTAGGAATTACGAATTTCGTTGACTGAGCGTGAAAAAGCGGGTTTCGTCGATTGGGCGCGAAAAAATCGCGAGTTTCTTCGATCGGGTGCGGTAAAATCAAGAGTTTCGTTGATTAGGCATGAAAAAAATCATGAGTATCTTCGATCGGCCGCTGAAAATCGCGCGTTTTGTTGTTCGTGCGCAGAAAAGTCGAGCGTTTCGTCGACCGGGCGCGGAAATGTCACTGGTTTCGTCAGTTTATCGTTGGAAAAAACAGCGAATTTCGCCAATTTGCCGCGGGAAAATTGCAATTTTCGTCAGTCATTTAAGATATGATACTTTCACCGATTGGGCTCGGGAAAATTGCAATTTTCGTTGATCGGGTGCGGAAAAATCGTGAGTTTTGTGGATTGGGCATGGAATAATTACAAATTTAGTTTACTGGGTGCGGAAAAATCCCGAGTTTCGTCGATCGGGCGCGGAAAAATCGCGAGTTCTGTTGATAGGGCATGGAATAAATGCAAATTTTATTGATCGGATGCGGAAAAATCGCGAGTTTCGTTAGTTTATTGCGAGAAAAAGTTGTGAATTTCGGCAATTTGTCGAGGGAAAAATTTCAATTTTCATCAATCAGTTAAGAATCGGGAATTTCGTCGATCGGGCACGAAAAAATCGCGAGTTCTGTCAATCGGGCGCAGAAAATTTTCGAATTTTGTCGATAGGGCGCGGAAAAATTGCGAATTTTGTCTATAAAAAGCGCGGAAAAATTGCGAAATTTGTCAATCGGGTGCGGAAAAATCGCAAATATCGTTGATCGAGCAGAGAAAAAATCGTGAATTTTTTCGATTAAGTGCGAAAAAATTGCAAATTTCTTCGATTAGCTAAGGTAAAATCGCGAGAAAAAATTGTGAATTTCGACAATTCGTGCGGGAAGAATTTTTTTATTTCGTCAGTCAGTTAACAATTGCGAATTTCGTTGACTGGGCGCGGAAAATTCGCAAATTCCGTTGATAAGGTGTGGAAAAATCGCGAATTTTGTCGATCAGGCGCGGGAAAATGTAAAATTTTGTTGATCGGCTGCAGAAAAATTGAGAGTTTCGTCAATTTAACTTCGATCGTTAAGTTCACTTTTTTTTTTGGCACTGTCATGCTTATGTTTATTTTTTACCACTTTTAATAAAGCAAAATTTAATCCCCCAGAATAAAGACAAGGAATATTTTCACTCTTTGAAAATAATTTTTGCTATATCTCTGTTATATATACAAACATAAGCTGCTGATATATCCTTGTCTGCTGAATTGGGTATGGCATGTAGTGGGTAGGCAAACCTAAAGGGGTAAAACTGCCACTTCTCTAAAATCTTGTTTTTTATAGGCAACAGATCTCCCCACCTCCCCGAAATAGAATGATCGCTGCGTTACTGATGTGGCCCTCGACAACCCAAACATTTTTGTAAGTGACCCTTCTCTTAAAAAGGTTGTGCACCCCTACTTTAAAGGATCCTTCACAAAATTTTTCATTTCAAAACAGGACCCTTCATAAATTTTTTCATCTCAAAACAGGACCCTTCACAAAACTTTTCATCTTGAAAAAGGACCTTTCACAAAATTCTTTGGTCTTAAAAATAGTCTTTTTACAAAAAATTTTCCCGTTCTAAACTGAATCTTTCACAAATTTAATCATTTAAAAGTAAAATCTGACCTGTCACTTTTACATATATAAAGAAAAAATATGTATTTGACATACATATATATCTTCTTAAAAATATATAAAAAAGAACATTGAGTATAACGTTCGTTTCAAATTCTCAGAATTAGGACTAGAATTTTCACAAATGTAAAAAAGGTCTTCACAATTTCACAAAAACAGGACCTTGAGAGAAAAGTCTGGACAGATCCCTGGTAAGGTGGTGGTGGTGGTGGGAGGGGGGTTATAGATTTGTAGAAAAGGGCCTCAAAACTCACCCCTCCCCCCTAGCCATAGAGCCCAAGTTACGCCTACGTATCAAATGTTTGTTTCGTATCTCAAATTTTAATAGAATTTTAGAAAAAAAATTATTTTTATGATTTGCTATTATAATTAATACAAAAATAGTTTTATCACTTCAGGCTAATTCCATGAAAACTTGTCATGTCTGTCACATATTACGATTTTTGGCTACCAGTATTTTAGAACGGAGAAATGTGACTTATTTTATCGGATATATCTCATCAATTGAATAACGCGACGCAAACTTTTCGAAAATAACGGTGGACAACAAGCATAGCGATTTTCAGCTGTGTGACAGACATGACAAGTTTTCATAGAATTAGCCTTTAGCTTCTATATCGTTAAGAAAGTATCATTAAAATTATCAACAAGAACGTAAAATCATGCGTTAAGCAGATTATGAAACATTTTTCAGCGCATTCAGACTACTAAAATAAAACTTTATAGTTTAATAACGTGAAAAACGATGCATATTAATAATTATTAAAACGCATAACACGTTTGAGAACAAAATTTCCGCTTAAGGCGAAAAATAACTGAAAATTTTGTACATCCCTGTATATGAATTTATCCCTGTATAGATGTATCATATAATGCATAATATGCTAAAACTTAGAACGGTTAGGGAACGCATAGCACAGCTGAAAATTCTTTTTCAGCAATTTCCGTCAATAAACGGAAATGTACTTGAAATTTTTTGTGGATCCCTGTATATCTATTGAATATATACACAATAGTATGCAATTTAAAAAAAAATTAAAAACACGTTCCAAAACTGAAAACGCACTTCCAGCAATTATTGTTCTTAGAGAGAAATCTAACTGATTAATTTTTTGACCTCTGTATATGAAAGATGATTCAATGCATGTCAAATTCAATAGTAAGCATTTTACAGAACACCTTGGAGATATATATCAATTTAAATATGCATGAAATAGTGTAACATAAACAAAATACACTACAAACGATTTTTCTCCATAGACCATAATGTAACCGCAATTCTTTTTAGTGTCCCTGTAAATTGTAAATGATCGATAAATGCTATCCATACCATATTCTATAGCAAGCATTTTGTAGTGCACTTCATAAATATGTATATAAATTTTAGTGTGTTTGAAATTATGAAACATCATTAAAAACCATCGCAAACGATTTTCCCTTATAGGCCGTAATGTAATGAAATTCTTATGAATGTTCCTGTAACGAACATGACTGCTACTCGTTCATTTTGCAATACCAAACATACCGTTAGGAATATCTATACCATTTTTCAATTTCATGGAGATGCATGACGCCAAAAATAATTTTGGCCAGCTAGAATCGGTAAATCACCTGCAGCGGTAGATTTTTTTACTTTCTTCTACTGTCGCGTCCGAATCAAATAGCAAACTTTGACAAAATTTACTGAAAGTCGTCTACCTTTATGAAAAAGAAAAAAAAACGGTTTGATTACATAGTTCCTGAATAAGAATAATACCTGCATAATAATCATGCATTTCAAAGCAAAAACGAAATAAAAAATGTGTCAGAAAGTAGGTAGTTTGCATTTGGGAATCTCAATAAAATGTAATGCATTCTAAGGTAAAAGTTGTTTTAGACAGAAGTTCCGATTTCCTTTGCCGAGTGGTTTCAGAGTTATAAATATTTCAAATTTTTTCAGTCCTTTATAATAAATACCCTTTACATAGTTTCGTTATAAATCTTTCCACGGATTATTACAAAGAAATCAAACACAAATACTGTGATTTGTAATTTTTTGAATTTAAATACCAATAATTTATAAAATTAATATATATATATATATATATATATATATATATATATTAATTTTATAAATTATCAAAATCATCAAAGTTTCACATACGTGTATGCTAAAAGTATAGCATTTTCATCCGAGTGGAGTGTAACTCGCTAACACAAAATCACAAGGGATAAGAAAAGATGCTTTTCAAAGTCTTTTACTTCTTAGCAAAGACACCGTTCGTTATACAGTGAATTATACAGTGAAAACGGCCTTAAATAGAAATATTTCATGATAAAGGCGAAATAATACCTAATATAATGAAGGAATTTTTCATGTCCAACAAATAAGAGTGAAAAATATCAACCGTTATTTTTCACTAATAATAACGGACGATACCGGGATATCGTCCGGATAGCTCAATAGGTTGAGCAATAGTACAATAAGCTAAGGTATCCAGGTTTGTGTATTGGTCCGGACATTTTTCGCTCTGTTAGAGTAAACCTCAATTGTGCTATTTCCAACCTTGAACATATGTAACAATTATATCTGGTAAAATTGAAAATTATTTGAATACCTATAGTGATTCCGCCATAACAATTTTTATTCCATAAAAGATGGAATACGTTTATCTGCTAAGACCGAAGTCCTTTTAATCCTTTAAAGGAATCCTTTTTATTCATTCCCGATTTAATTTTAGCAAGTTTTGTTTTTTATATACAAATATAGCTGAATCTTGTTAACATGAATCTGACGGACGGATTAAAATTTTGTTTATGATGTAAGTAGTTCACATTATCAGTAATTAAATCCTTGTGTAATTTTGACAGGGGATATGGACACAGTTTATGTTAAAAGTATTTTGCGTTAAGCTTAATACTTATATGAATATATTCTATGTTCATCTAAACGAGTTTCGATGGTATATTGCAAATGTATATAGTATATGTAAGTTCATAACAATTGATAAAAAAGAGTGTTTCTTTTTACATGCTCCACACAAAGTTTTCCTTTATATACTAGTCATTTTTCTCGAAGGCGAAAGAAAGGGCTAAGAAAACTGCAAATAAAAAAAAAAGGCCCAGATATAAATGAAGTATAAAAGACCAACACAATTATGTATAATGAAGGGAGCATATGTTTTTATGTAATAGTTTGAAAAACTGGAAAAAAATTTTGATCCATTTAATTTGATCATTACAAGTAATATCGCTACCCCTAAAATTAAAAAATAATGAAAAATACAGCCATAAACCTCCAAAACTGACATTTTTGACAGAGTGATTCTACGAATATTTGACCACGATTCGATATTTGGCCCTTTTGACTAATATTTGGTTTGCTGGACACTTTGGATGTTTAACCGAATGGATTTGTGATTAAAGATTTTTGGATCTTGGATTTACAGCTTTTTCTTTCGGTTTCTTTTTTTTTTTTTTTTTTTTTTTTTTTTTTTTTTTTTTTAATCTCAGATCAAAACTTGATATTTTTTGATGCATTCAAATGATGATTAAATGCAAAGCATTTGCAGGTATATTTGTTTATGTAATAAGAAGTCGAATAGCCTTTATCTGTTTTCGTTAAAGGCTAAGAAAGTTTTAGAAAATGGTGCCAAAGTTGTAGATTCTGAATGATGTTAAAAACAAAAGTACTGGTAAACAACTGATTACAGATGAAATACATTTACAATAAAATAAAAAATACTGTGCAATTCTAAAGAATTTTAATACGATTACGAACAGTGTGTGCAAATTTCATGAACTTATAAAAAATACTTTGCTAATGTGCCAAGAAGATTCACACTGCTCAGCTGTATTATTATTAGTTAAAAGAACAGCCTTAAATATATATTTAATTCAAAATGTTGCAGAATAATAATTTAGTATATTAAGTAATTTCTTAATACTACTTCAATTTTAAATCGTATATAAGTCGCATTGTTAGTTTGATTAAGTATGAAAGTATGAAATAAGTGCAAATAATGATGTTACATAAGTAAAAGTTTTATTTTCTTGCTTCAGTTTTGCATTACGTATTTAAAGAGGCATTGTAACTTTAATTGATAAAACGCATAATACGAGTATACATACCGCATTTCTTGTTTTAAAGTGAGAGTGGTTTTTTAACACACTAACTCCCTGCAACAAATTTTATTTGACGATGCGTATTTTAGGAGACATCTCATTTATCATGTGGGAAAGAAAATTTTATTGTAAGGAAGGATTAAACTATGAATGGATAGTAGAAATGAAGAATATTCTTTACATTTTAATGGAAATAACATACCATCTTGATGTGAAAGGAAAAAAAACAAAAAAAAAACTAAATTTATAAAGTACGTATAATGGGCTCCTATTTTAGCTAAAATGTATATGAATTATATTATTACATATCTATACAGATAAATTATTCTATAAATAATTTTAATTTAGTAGAAGACCTGTTTTATTAATTAGCATCAAAGTTTTTCAAATATTACAAAAATTACATAAAGTTGTTACTTGTTTTTAGCTAAAAAAAATTACATCATTGAGCGGGGAAAAAATATACAAAAGTATATTTTTCCCCCGCTCAATGATGTAATTTTTTTTTTTTTTTTGGGGGGGGGGGGGGGGGTAACCGCTTTAAAAATATGCTTATTATTCATAACTAAAATTGTGAAAAAAACTATTCGATGACAAATAACTTCAATAATTCAAATTGCGTTTAAATCGCTTTTACACTTAAAAATGAAACAAAAAAAGTTCCAAAAAGTTTCGAGTTGTTGAACGGGGAAAAGTATTTTTTTTCAGAATCACCTTAAACTGAAGGTAAAACCTTTGTCAACATATGGTTTCCAGATGTTGACAAGTTGTCTTGAGGGGCCGTCCCTTTAATGAAAAAAGTAAACGACCTAGAGAAATCGCGTGCTTTTCAAAGGAGTAATCGATCATTCTTTAAATGAGCTATTTCCGTTGACAAAACCTAAGTCGTAGAGAAAGTATATAAAGCAACAAAATGGCGTTGCTTTTGCTTTTTCCAAATTCTGAAGAAGAGGCGTGTCGTCTACCTGCCACCTGCCAAGCCTAATGATCTTTTTGGCTCTAAAGCCACTGAATCGTCCACAACTGGGTTATCAGGTCCTCTCGTTCTTTTCCTATTTTTTCCTGTGCCATTTTTGCTATTCAAAATTTTATCTTTGTTCTTCTAATGTGTTGGGTGGAATTCCAAATTCCTTGGCAATTTCCGATTTCTTTTTAAGGCCTTTTTCCACTTCATTAATCACCGCTACCTTTTGAGCTAATGTTAATGACTTATAAGGAGTTTTAGCTTTTGACAACGCCATAGTAAGAGAACATAAAAACAATACTTAAAGCACACACACAAAAACTTACAACCGCGTTAAATCATTCACTCACGTGAAAGTGCAAGTGACTATAAGATAGAAAGAAATGTAGCTGCGCTTCTGGAGAAAGAAAATGGGGGGGGGGGGGAAGGGTTGGTGAAAATCTGCGATTGCAACACCTAAGCTGCGATCCTTTCAATGCGCAGTGAAATAGATTCCCCAGACAAAAGGGTGCGGCTAAGTCTTGGAATTTTGCCAAATAAAAAGACAATTAAAATAAATTGTTTTACTATTTTGGACCTTAGCTGAAAAAAGTCTCAGGATTAATATTTACCGCAAAATTCGAAAGGCGATCCTACGAAAAATTCGAATTATCCAAACTAAAATTCGAAATATCCACATTTTTTTAACATTATTTTAATACAGAATTCTAGGGACCAAGCAAAAAATTCGAATTAGCCAGAATTTCGAATTAAACAAGTTCGAATTATCCAAGTTTCACTGTATTTCTAATGTTGAAAAAAAAAAAAAAAGAAAAACATTAGTTTTTCGATTTTATCTTAGTTTGCAAGTAGGTTTAAACGAAAACTGAATGAAATATAATAGAAAAACTGTAAATACAATATAAAAAATTGTAGCATGTACCAGATTGAAAACGTCGTGAATTTTTTTTATTAGATTGATAAAAATGTTCTTATTAATGTTTATAGACTGTGGAATCATTTGAAGTGCATTTTAAGGATTTTTGGTATTGTAAGTTCAAATTAATTCAAGTACTTTTTATAATCCTCTTCATAAATAGACACTTTAGCATTGATTAAAATTCTACGCCTGAATTTTTAATGCAGCATGAGCACTTACGACACATTCAAGAATTTTAAATTCAGTTTAGTAATTATGGTGATTTTTGTAAAATGTAATTGATTCCCTTTGATAATTAAGTGATTATGATAGCTGAATGAGGTTGATAGTCAAAGAATATCTTTTAAATAGCTTTGTCAACCTTTTCCTCTCTCCTCCAATATTTATAGTGAAAAAGCATTAATCCATAACCACTTTTAAATATATGCAAAAGACTGAGCAGGCAATATGACATTATAAAAACTATTACTGATAAGTATGTTTCACTTGTAATGGTACGAAAACTTATTTGCCGTTATCAAAGAAACACTTCTGAAAAATGTTTTAAGACTGTTCTCAACTGCTCTGCTCAACAAGCGCAAAACGTTTTGACACATTTACAAATTCCCTTTTAAACGGAAATATATAAAATTGGAAGGCCTGACTATGGAAGCTATTTGCAATCGAACTGTGTTTTCCATTGTTTGATCCATAAATTACCTATTGAGTTATAAGCGATTTTGAACACGTGGCAAACACGTTTTTCTGCTTTCTTCGGGAACTTCGGTTTAAGACGTCCACTTTGACACTATTTTCTGAAAGATCTATTGCGTGTGCAAAAAAGCAGCTAGATGACATTGTTTCTGAACAACAACATCTACTAATTATAAAACAAATGCCATATCTAAAATCTGTTCATGATTTGTATACTTTTGTGATTAGAATAATGTTTCTAGCAACAGCGGTTCAAGAGATAGTCGCCGTTATATTTATTTTAAAATACCTGGTAGTGGAGAGGGAGGGGGTACGTGTGAGTAATTTTTACATTTTGACCATAGGCGTAACTTCGGCTCTAAGACTAGGGGAGGGGGGAAGTCTCGAAGCACCTTTGTAAATAATCCATCCCATCACCGTGCGCACATACACACACACTTAAATTAAATACTTAAAATTTTTACTTTTAAATGTTCAACCATATATGAAAAAATAAGGAAAACTCCTAAATTACACATTTCATGTTTTAAAAATCCCTGCCGGCCGGCCTACAGGCAGAGATAGATTTCGAAGTTAAGTATACTAATTTCACAAACAAAAACTAATTCATGATTAGAGATAAACCCACTTTAACAATTTTATCCGGCCGCTTTTGATGAGTTTTTATTTCATTTTTATATAATAGCAGGTTTTATCAGAATCATGTTAAGGCGGTATTAAAAAAAAAAAATACTTTTCCATGCTCAACAACTCGAGATTTTCTGGCATAACTCCAGATTCATTTTTAATAGAAAAAATATGAAACTTGCTGACGTGATTTTTGAAGAGATTTATAAGCGACCTGTGTTCAGTGTTGCCAGTGGGCTACTCTTTTTAATTCAGATCTCTTGATTGGCACCACTTTTTTGAAACGGTAAAATTCACTTTGTTTTTGCCTTAATTAATATGTCATTAAATAAGGCACATTTTACCATTTTTTAAAAGAGTCATTCCAATCAAGAATCTGATTTTTAAAAAAGTAGCCCATCTAGCAATACTGCCTGTGTTTTCATTTTTCGTTCAATTAATTAAAACTTGATTTATAAACAATTATTTTTTCAGTAGGACAATATTTTTCGTTTCTAACATAATCGCTTCGGGAAATTCCGTTCAAAATGTCCACTTTGACATAATTTTTTGAAATATATTCTGTCTCTATCAAAAAATCGATCATTATGGTATATTATATAGTTTCTGAATAAACGAATCTACCAATTGGATGTGTTTGAGAGCAAAAATGAATTTAAAAATGAGTCAGAAAATAAACAGTTTGGATTTGAGTGCACCCTTAATACAATGTCCGCCTTCGGGAAATTCGGTTCAAAATGCTCACTTTGACAGCATTTTAAAAAATATATTCTGCCTCTATCAAAAAATCGACCACTACGGTGCATCATATAGTTTCAGAGTAAGAAAATGTACCAATTGGAAGCCTTTGAGGGCAAAAATGATTTGTAAAATGAGTCAGAAAATAGGCAGTTTAGATTTGAATACACTCTTATGATTTTTTTCTTCAACCGCTATGTATTTTTAATTTGTTTTTGCTGTAAGAATTGGTCCTACCCAAAACTTGTCTATATAGATGCTGTAGACAATATTAAGAAGATATATGATAAATTCATGGGGATTTTATGAAAAAAATAATAAAAGCAAAATTTTTATTGATTATTTTTTTATAAACCAAAACCATTGAAATGTGTCCATTACTGGCACATCTACCCAATTTGTTTTATTTACAGACATAAATTTTAAGTAGGTATATTTTATTTATTTTAAAGCTGTTGTCATTTTTTTTTTTTTTTTCCGGTAAAGGCTCGAAATGGAGAAAATCCATGAACTGGAAAGCTACTTCAGAATTATTGTTGAATAAAAGATGAATGTATCAATAAATTTTTATCTAATAATATAAAAGTAGTTTAAAAAATTCATTCGAGATTCTAAATAAAAAAGTTGCAGATAGCACAATAAGTTGTATACATAAAGCTGTAATAATATGTTTTAATAATTGCACGAACCGAAATGGTATTCACCATAATTTTACGAACCGGAACAATCTCTCTCATAATTTCACGAACCGAATTACCGTATTTTATGGAAGAAACGCCACACCCGTCGTAAACGCCGCACTCCTCAAATTGGCCTGAATAACCTTAAAAATATCGTAATCGCCGCATCCGTTGTAAACGCTGCGTCCGTCAGAACGCTACTTTTGTCGACAGCTTCACATTGGCCTAACTGTAATCAAAGTTTTCTGAGCAGTGTAGGATGCCTCATTTTTAATATCTTTAGATGTCTGAAGTTTTATTTAAAATATTTAAATCCGATTTTAAATATTTTTGTGAATTTTTAAATTAAGGCCGTTTTCAAATCCAAAGGGTCAACTTTCTGACATAAGTTTTAATTAATTTTTGTTCAGAAATGCATGAAACTAGAAGGTGTTGTTATTCAGAAACTATGACATCGAGCTCTTTTTTTCCGTTTTCTTGTAAACGCAATAGATCTTTCAGAAAATACTGTCAAAGTTGGCATTTTGAGCCGAACTTCCGAACGAAAGAAGAAAATCCAGTCAATAATGGGAGAAAAATGCCGTGTCACGTGATCATAATCGCTTATAACTCCATAGGTAATTTATTGATCAAAAAATGGAAAAAAACAGTTTGATTCCAAATCGCTTCCCTGACCAGGCTTTCCAATTTCATAACTTTCCGTTAAAAAATGAATTTGTGAATTTGTTGAATCAAAACGTTTTGCGCTTGTTGAGCAGAGCAGTTGAGAACAGCCTTAAGGAAACTCAGTTGGTATTTTAAAAAAATCGTAAACGCCGCACATGGCGTAAACACCGCACTTGGAAAGAAATTAACTTTTAAACTCGTAAACGCGAAACGTTTTTTTTGCATAGGATAATTGAGCTCAATCTTTAATATGACTCTTTTTTTACTTTTTCGATTTTGGTTACGGATTTTTTTTAAAAAGGTACTTTGTTTCCAAACTGGTTTCGAAACTGAAAGTACCTTTTTAAAAAATATATGCAACCAAAATCGAAAAAGTAAAAGAGAGTCATATTAAAGATTGAACTCAGTTATCCTATGCAAAAAAAAAAAAAAAAAAAAAAAAAAAAAAAAAATCGTTTAAAAATATTCAAATTTAAACTAGAAATTCGAAAGCAACCTCCCTATTGGTTTAACATTACATAGCGAATGTTTTCAAATGCGTGAAGAATCCCCTTAAATGTTTGATTACTGGCTGGCTGGGATAAGAGAAACTCTAGAACCGGTCTCGGCTCTGTCCTGTTGCCAAGGTAACTAGTCAGTCGACTTTATTTTAGGGCAGTCCCGCATTTCAGGGTTGTTAAAAATCATGATTTTTTTTTTTTTAAATCCGATTTTTTTAATTAATATTATTTGTGTACTTATTTATGTACCGGCATGTTTTTTTTTTTTTTTTTTTTTCTGCATAGGTTTACACATTTCTATTAATTTCATTATATTTCCTAGAAAAGAATTCAAGATATTTTAAATAAAAATTAAAAACTGTTGCAAACAAATTTAAAAGATTCACTTAAAACTTAAAATATTATTATTCTACTATTAAATTTAAATTGTTATACATAAATCTATGTATGTCCAAAATTTCTAGTTAATTTAAAGTTATTTATTTTTCATTAATGTGTTACTCCAATAATATATATATAAAATATATAAACACATAATAAATGTAACAAAGAATTTTAAATGTATATGTGTATTCCATTGCAGATTCAGATTCCTGAATGTTATCACATAGACTGAAAGTTTATTTGTGTTTTACATTCTTGCCATAATACCCATCATTTTATCACTACACTATTTGCATATTACTATTACACCTTTTCCAAAAATAGTATTTTTTTCTGTAAAACTAGGGGGCTCTGCCCCCTACGAGCTACGCTCATCAACCCCCCGTTCAGACACCGCAGACTCTAAAAGTACGCTGTTTGATTGACTTTAAAAAGATTTCGGAAGATTGAATTATAATTTAAAAAACAATGGCGATCTCCCTATAAACAGATTTCTATTCATTTCTCTTTGACTGGGGAATTTTAAGGCCAAATCCGCTGCGGTACTACTTGATTAACCCGTCGACCAATTTTGCCAAATTATATAAATCGCCAAAGCACTCGCCAAATTATACAAATTGACATCATTTTTATTTTAAATAACGAAAGAACAAATAAATTAGTGCAACATTAATAAAAATACAAATAAAACGTCGAAATAAAAATAACTTGATGACGTACACGTGTAACTTGCTTAAAGTCAAGTTAATGTGACATTTACGATCAACCATTTTTGGCATTTAATCTTATAATTTGGCGAATGATAGATTTTTGGTCGACGGGATAACTAAGTAGTACCAAACATACATACGTCAATCGCTGTTTTCGTCTTTGATTAAGTAAAATAAGATAAACATTTCAAAAGAAGCTAATATAAAAGGAATTAAGTAAACAGAATCTTTGTCTCCCGGTATTTTTTTATTAAAGCGAAAAGAAAGTTCTTTTAAATAAGACATTTTAAATTAATCGTTTTTAACCCTAGAACTACCGGAAATTTTACTCAAGTTTTATAAAAACATTCTACACCAGAATTTTTACTTAAAACTATTTAATTTGTTTATTTAACTTATTATTGTCTGATTTATACATTTAGTTTGTTTTGAAGAAATTTCTGGTTTAAATAAATATTTTGAATGTACATGTCGGGTCCAATGGACCCGTCTGGTAGACGGAAGGTTAATCTGACGTAATTTTGACCAAACTATTCTTTCTCTTTTTAATATTCACGTGAAAATACTTGTGTTAGAAATTAAATATTATTTGCGCTTTCCTAACAAAAATAGTTGAAAAGTATCCTCTCAAAATATTAATAAATGTCTAGCGCAATTTCTAAATTTAAACCGTTTTGCAATATTATTTTGTGTTCATTTTATGTAATAACTGTAATGTGACGTAAATATGACATAATTTCTCCTATTTAAGACTTCTAACGCATGTTAATAAATTTATTATTTTACAAATTCCTTTCTCTCTTAAAATTCACGTGCAATTATAGTTCTTATGACGTAATTTTTAATAAGTTCCTGCTTTTTGTACATAATTATTTAATTCTAATTCCAAATGTTTTTTTCTGTTTATAATAGTCACGTGTAAATAAATTTTTAATTTATTACACGTATAAATATATATATTTTTTTGAAGCAAACATTATTGTTTCCGCTGTTTATACAGTTGGCAACAGTTTAAATTAATATCACTTTCTAAAATCTGTAAAAAATATCTTTAGAAATGCTGAAAATTTGAATTTAAAATAGAAATAAAACCTCAAAAAATTAGCCAAATTAAAAAAAGAAATACAATCTGCACACTGGGAACTTCAAACATATAAAATGATCTAAAGATGATTAAATTCTCATGAATAGTTTTTGCTCCTAAAAAACTTTTTTAGTGGAACGATTTTGTCCAACTTTAGCATTAAATATCTCTTTAAATAATTCTTCGATTTGAAAACTGTCTGCATCAGCGTGTTTATCAAACATTTCTGTATAATACTACCGATTTTCATATTTTTGTATGCATAATTTTTCTTAATATTAATGAAGAAAGACCTCCGGTCACAAAAAATTCAAAACCGGCGGCGGCGGTGGCGGTGGCAGCGGTAGTTACTTTTTTTTTTAGAATAGAGAGATAAAGCCAAATTGGATCTTTTTTCTGAGAACCATTTTTCTTATGTATAGAAAAATCCAAAAGCTCTCTGTAACTGTACTTAGTATTGGTAAATGGCATTATTGTTTCAACTTTTGATTCACACAATACTATATTAATCTAATAATTGACAAAATGGTTACCAGATGAAAAATAATCACATAAATCACATGAAAGCCTAAAACTATCAATTGTCAGTGTTATCTCCTCAGCTGTTGTCAATTTAAGCAATCAATCATGCTTACTGACAGTATAAATCTCTGTTTAGCTTAGAAATAATAGGGATTTGTTTAGGAAAAATTTAGAGGGCCTTTCACAATTTTTTAAATATTTAGACAGGACACTTCACGCAAATTTTCATCTTAAAACAATGGCCCTTCATAAAATTCTTTACCTTTAAAATAGACCTTTTCCTAAACTTTTCTGTCGCCGGACTTAAACTTTCACAAATTAATTATTTTAAAATAAAATTTAAACTGTCACAAAACAGTTGAAGTCAACAAAGTATCTATTACATACTCTTTTTATATATATATACTAGGGGGCTCGGCCCCCTACGAGCTACGCTCGCCAACCCCCGTCCAGACACCGTAGACTAAATGCACGCTAATTTGATCGACTTTAAAAAGATTTCGAAAGATTGAATTATAATTTAAAAAACAGTGGCGATCTATCTATAAACGGATTTCTATTCATTTCTCTTTGATTGGGCAATTTTAACGCCAAATCCGTTGCGGTACTACTTGATTATCCCGTCGACCAATTTCGCCAAATTATATAAATCGCCAAACCACTCGCCAAATTATACAAATTGACATAATTTTTATTTTAAATAACGAAAAAACAAATAAATTAGTACAACATTAATAAAAATACAAATAAAACGTCGAAATAAAAATAACTTGATGACGTAGACATATGTAACAACATTTCAAAATAAGCTAATATAAAAAGAATTAAGTAAACAGAGTCTTTGTCTCCTGGTATTTTTTAACAAAGTGAAAAGAAAGTTCTTTTAAATGAGACATTTTAAATTAATCGTTTTTAATCTGACGTAATTTTGACCAAACTATTCTTTCTCTTTTTAATATTCACGTGAAAATACTTGTGTTAGAAATTAAATATTATTTGCTCTTTCCTAACAAAAATAGTTGAAAAGTATCCTCTTAAAATATCAAATAAATGTCTAGCGCAATTTCTAAATTTAAACCGTTTTGCAATATTATTTTGTGTTCATTTTATGTAATAACTGTAATGTGACGTAAATATGATGTAATTTCTCCTATTTAAGACTTCTAATGCATGTTAATAAATTTATTGCTTTACAAATTCCTTTCTCTCTTAAAATTCACGTGTAATTATAGTTTTTATGACATAATTTTTAATAAGTTCCTGCTTTTTGTACATAATTATTTAATTCTAATTCCAAATGTTTTTTTATAATAGTCACGTGTAAATAAATTTTTAATTTATTTACACGTATAAATATATATATATATTTTTTTAAGCAATCATTATTGTTTCCGCTGTTTATACAGTTGGCAACATTTTAAATTAATACCACTTTCTAAAATCCGTTAAAAATATCTCTAGAAATGCTGAAAATCTGAATTTAAAATAGAAATAAAACCTCAAAAAATGAGTCAAAATAAAAAAATTAATGCAATCTGCACTCCGGCAAATTCTAACGCATAAAATGATCTAAAAATGATTAAATTCCTATGAACAGTTTTTGCTCCTATAAAACTTTTTTAGTGGAACGATTTTGTCCAACTTTAGCATTAAATATCTCTCAAAATAATTCTTCGATCTGAAAACTGTCTGCATCAGCGTTTTTATCAAACATTTCTGTATAATACTTTCGATTTTCATATTTTTGTATGCATTATTTTTCTTAATATTAACGAAGAAAGACCTCCGGTCACGAAAAATTCAAAACCGGCGGCGGTGACAGCGGTAGTTACTTTTTTTTAGAATAGATATAGATATATATATAAATAAATGATCCTGTTAAAAACATAAACAAGAATCTATACATAATGACTTTTTCAAATTCACAAAATTGTGGTTAGATTTTTCAATAAAAAAAACTTCACAAATCCTGGACAGACGCATGAATAAGGTACTAACTACAGCTTAAGCATTTAACTTGCAAAAATGAACTGATGATTTAAAAAAGAAAACAATTTAAAAATGAGAGAGCATTTATCAATATTTTTGAGGATTACACTATGGATTGATAATATTTTTAATACATTTGCATCTACTTTCATAAAATAATAGTATTTTGAACTTATAAAAGTTTTATTTAATGTTTATTACAAGGTAATTTTTAATCTGAAATGAATGATTACTTTTCTTATAACATAAATGATGAATTCTGTTCTTATTTAACATGTAAATATCAATGTTAAAAAAAAAAAAAAACATTTAAATAAACGTTTTTTTTTTAAAAAAATCATTTGATTTAAATCATGATTTAAATCGCGATTTAAATCAAGCTGATTTAAATCTTACAACCCTGCCGCATTTTCTTTTCTCCAATTCAACCGATCATTCCGAGAAATAGCAGTCTTTTTTTTATCCTATAGATGAGGTTTCCTCCCTACAAGTTTTTGGAATCTTCGAAAGCAGGAAACCTGCTCAGGGTTTTTCTTATCTTAGCCACACAGTATTCATCTATGAAAAAACAACTCTTTACATAGAAAAACTAATATAAATATTAATTAAAATTGATAGTAATAAGGAAAATAGTAAATCTGCAGATCAGGGTCCTCAAACATCAGTTCTACAGTTTTATTTTGGAATTTTTTATTTAGTACTTAACTCCTTGAGCGACTAATTTTATTCAAGATTTGTGCCAGAATCTTTTAATTAAATTTTATTTTTATAAATTAGGTGCAAAAAAGCTGTAAAATTGCATTTCCTTATTTTCGAATGAAATCTTTCGAAAACTTTGGTCCGAATTCAAGATTATAGAAACATAACTACTTGTCCCTGAAAGAGTTAAAGCATTCAACTTGCAGTTTCATTTCTTTCATATTGATATTACGTATTACTACAAGTAATTTCAGGAAATTTAACCTTTAAAAATTGTAATAATCAATTACTACAACATATTTTTTTTTTACTTTTAACCCTCCCCTACTTCTAAACCTGGCATTGTCTCAATAATTTGATAACTGTAATTTCATGTGATTTCATATTTTAAATCTTTTATCAAAAATAATTAAAATATTAATCTTGTGATAATAACAATAATTAATTTGAATAATTAATAATGTACATAAATACTCCGTTAATTATTGATAGCCTAATTGTTAAATTTATTGGAAAATGACTATTTTGTTTAATTAATATCCTTACATATTAAGTTTTGACTGTAAATACAAACCAAAAAAGAATTATCTTTTTAATTTTTGTAGGATGTCATTACTGGAACAATCAATCATGCCTCAGAGCGGGTAGCAAATCACCCTGTTTCTCGCTTTTTTTTTTTTTTTTTTTTTTTGCATTTTTCTCTTTTAGTATATAACTTCCTGATTTAGACTGAAAAATATCTCAGAATTTGTCCACCCATTGTGGGAAAAATTCGCAAAATTCGTTGCTCGGTTTCATGAAAAAATATCAGAATTCGTCAGTAGGTCAAAGGAAAATGTCGCAATGCCAATCGTTGGAAAAATAAATCTCGAAATTCGTCAGTAAGTCGCGGGTAAAATCTGAAAATTTTTTCAGTCAGACATGGAAAAAAACGTGAATTTGGTCCATCTGTCGCGGGGATAAAATGCAAAATTCGCAAATTAGTCTGGAAAATAATGCAGTCATAGAGAAAGAAATAAACCTCTTCATTTTGTGTCGAGGAAAATAACAAAAAATTCATCAGTCGGCCACGAGAACATAATAATACTTTAATGCGAATGATTGGTGAAATTCTAAATATTTTTGACGATAGTTGAACAAAATTCTTTATTTATACAATCATTTGACGAATTTCGAGATTTTTCTCCCGAAATAGTTTGAAGAAATTCGTTTTTTCTACAACCGATTTTTGAAATTCGCGATGTTTTTCTGTGGCTGATTGACGGAATTCTCGATTTTCTTTCTTTGATAGTTTGACGAAATTCATTTTTTTCTGCAATCATTTTAGCAAAATTCGTGATATATTTTTATGCCCGATTGAAGAAATTCGCTATTTATTTTCGCGATCTTTTGGAAAAGTTAGCTAATTTTTTCCTGATCGATTGAAAAATTTTACGACCCCCCACCCCATTTACAGAATTCAGTGATTTTTTTTCCCCGAGATCATTTGACGAATTTTGCTACTTTTTTATCAAGACCATTTGGCGATTTTCTTTTTCTCCGAGATCATTCGGCAAATTTCGCGATTATTTAAGCGAGGTAATTTCATCGACTAATTATCGTAGTTTGCGATGTTTTTAGACCTGCTGAAGTAAATCTCGATTTTTTTGTGAAAATCGTACAAAAATCATTTTTTTCTGCAATCATTTGGCAAGATTTGACATATTTTTTTACAGCCGATTGATGGAATTAGTTTTTATTTCCACGATTGATTGAAGAATTTCGTGCTTTTTACCCCGAGACCGTTTGTTTAATTTCTTTATTTTTCTCAAGAGTTAATGTGACGAAATTCGTTTTTCTTCTCTGCAACCTATTCTCGAGAGTTCTGACGGAGTTCTCGATTATTTTCGATTGATATTTTGCCGAAATTCGTAATGTATTTTTGCGGCCGATTGACAAAATTCGTCTTTTGACAAAGTTAGTTATTTTTCCGACGATCGATTGAAGAATTTCCAGATTTTTTCTCCGAGACCATTTGTGGAATTTCGTGATTTTTTTCGAGAGATCATTTGAAGAAATTTACGACTTTTTACCAGGACTATTTAACGGATTTCGCATTTTGACACGAGACCATTTGATGAATTTAGCTTTTTTTCTTCCAAGATGATTTGACCAAATTCGTCCTTTTTTCCCGCGCCCGATTATCGAAATTTTCTATATTTTTACGCGACTAACTGACGGAATTCTCGATTATTTTTGTTTGATATTTTGGCGAAATTCGTGATATATTTTTTGTGGTCGGCTGGTGAAATTCGCTGTTTATTTCCACGAATCTTTGACAAAGTTAGCGATTTTTTCAACCATTGCTTGACGAATTTGGCAGTCCCCCCCCCCCCCCCCTGAGGCAATTTGGAGGATTTCGTGTTTTCTTTCCCGAGATCATTTGACGAGTTTTGCCCTTTTTACCGAGACCATTTGGCAAATTTTGCGATATTTTCCCCGAGAATAATTTGACGAAATCCTTTATTTTTTCCTGCGACCGATTGTCGAGATTTGCGATATTTTTACGCGATTGATTAACGGACTTCTCAATTTCTTTAGGCTATAGTTTGAGGAAATCACTATTCTTCAACAATTTAACAAAATTCGTGATATATTTTTGCGGCAGATTGACGAAATTCTCTATTTATATTCCGATCCTTTGAAAAAAACTAGTGATTTTTTACATGATCGCTTGATGAATTTCGAAACATTTTTCGAGACCATTTGACAAATTTCGCGATTATATTTTCGAGACAATTTGACGAATTTCTTGATTTTTTCTGAGACCATTTGACGATTTTCGCAATATTTTCACGAGACCATTTGAAGAATTTCGCAATTTTTTTGCTTAGATCATTCGACGAATTTTGCGATTTTTTACGGAGACAATTTGACGAATTTCGCGATATTTTCCCCGAGATAATTTGATGAAATTTGATGTATTTTCCCGAGACCAATTGTCGACATTCGCGGTATTATTACGCCGCTGAGTAACGAAATTCTCGATTTATTTGGGCTATAGTTTGATGAAATTCATGTTTTTCTGCAACGACTTAGCAAAATTTATGATATATTTTTGCGGCAGATTTAGGAAATTCGTTATTTATATCCTGATCCTTTGAAAGGAAATTAGCACATTTTTTCCCCGATCACTTGATGAATTTCGAAAAAAATATTCAGATTATTTGACATCCAAAGAATTTTGCAAATTTTTTTCCTGAGATCATTCGACGAATTTTTCTTTATTTTAGGAGAATTTCGTGTTTTTTACTGTGGCCATTTAGCGCATTTCGTGATATTTTTCCTCGAGATAATTCCACGAAATTTGATGTATTTTTCTTCGACCGATTGTGAACATTAGCGATATTTGCACGCTATTAGCTAACGTAATTCTCGATTTATTTCGACTATAGTTTGACGAAATTCATATTGTTCTGTAACAATTTAGCGAAATTCATGATATATTTTTGCGGCAGATTGAAAAAATTTCCCTATTTCCGCGATCGTGTAAAAAAGTTAGCAAATTTTTCCACGATCGTTTGACGGATTTCGCATTTTTTCCCTCGAGACCTTTTGTAGAATTTCGAAAAAAAAATTCCCATGATCATTTAACGAATTTTGCAAGTATCGCTTCAAGAATTTCTGAATTTATCCCGGAAACCATTTGAAAAATTTCGCGATTGTTTTCCAAAGGTCCTTTGACAAATTTCGTGCTTTTTTTTTCAAAACCATTGGATGAATTCTGTGATTTTCCTCCAGAGGAAATTTGACAAAATCCTTTACTTTTCCCCCCTCGACCGATTGTCAAGATTCGCGATATTTTTACGGGATTGACTGGCGGAATTCTCGATTATTTTTTATTGATATTTTGGCGAAATTCGTAATATATTTTTGCGGCCTATTGAGAGAATTTTCAGTTTATTTCCGCTATCTTTTGACAAAGTTAGCTTTTTTTAGTCGGTCGATTGCAAAATTTCGCGATTTTTTCCCAGAGAAATTTTGTGAAGTTTCTTGATTTTTTTCTAGAGATCACCTGGCGAAATTTGCGTCTTTTTTATCAGGACCATTTAACAAATGTCGTGTTTTTGTCCGAGACCATTTGATTAATTTCGCCATTTTTCTCCCAAGATAATTTGACGAAATTCGTATTTTTTTCTCGCGCCTGATTTTTGAAATTCGCGATATTTTTTCGCGACTGATTGACGAAATTCTCGATAAGTTTTTGTTGATGTTTTGATAAAATTCCTGACGTATTATTGTGATCGATTGACGAAATTTGCTATTTATGTCAGCGAAGCTTTGACAAAGTTAGCGATATTTTCCACGGTCGCTTCATGAATTTGGTGGTTTTCCCCCCGAAGCAATTTGAAGAATTTTGTGTTTTCTTTCCCGAGATCATTTGACAAGTTTTGCCTTTTTTGGGCGAATTTCGCGATATTTTCTCGAGAAAATTTGGTGAAATTCGATGTTTTCCTGCGACCTATAAACGATATTCGCGACATTTTTACGTAAATATTGGACGAAATTTTCAATTTTTTTCTGTTGATAGCTTGACATAATTCTTTTTTTATGCAATGATTCGTGTTATATTTTCGCCCTCGATTGACGAAACTTGCTATGTATTTCCATGATCCTTTGACAAAGTCAACGATTTTTTCCAACATCCTTGTATTGACGAATTTCGATATTTTTTCCTCCGAATCCATTTGAAGAATTTCGTGATTTTTTTTCTCGTGGTCTTTGCTATTTTTTTACCTTGACCTTTTGACGAAATTCGCTTTTTTTCTCTAGTTCTACTTTCTGATTTCGCGATTTTTTCACGAGGTAATTTTATGAAATTCGTTATCCCCCCCCCCCCCCCGACAGATTGTTGAAATTTGCGATGTTTTTACGAGACTTAAGTGATAAAATTCTCGATTTGTTGTTGCGATAATTTTACGAAATTCCTTATTTTTCCTGTAATCATTTGGCGTATTTCGTGATATTTTCTTGCGGTCGATTTTCAGAATTAGCTGTTTATTTCTGCCATCCTTTGGCAAAGTTAGCGATTTTCTCCGCGATCGTTCATAGAATTTCGCGATTTTTCTCCGATCGCTCTTTGAATTTCGTGATTCTTTTGCGATCATCCGACGAATTTTGCGAGTGTTTTCTCGATCGTTTGACGAATTTCTCGATTTGCCCTTAAAGGTACATTTTACGAATTTCGCAATTTCTTTCCGAGATCAGTTGACAAATTTTATGATTTGTTTCTAGACCATTTGAGAACTTCGTGATTTTTTTTTCTCGAGACCATTTGAGGAGTTTAGAGAATTATCTCGAGGTCGAGATCATTTAGCGAGTTTCACGTTTTTACCCCAAGATCTTTTGACGATTTTTGTGATTTTTTGTATGTGGACTACTTCACGAATTTTGCAATTTTTTCCATGGGATAACTTTATGAAATTCGTTGTTTTTTTCCTTTGACCTATTCTCGAGATTCGCGATTTTTTTACGCGACTGACTAACGGAATTCTCTATCTTTTTGGGCGATAGTTTGACGAAATTCATATTTTTCTGTAACCATTTAGTGAAATTCGTCACATATTTTGAGAAGATTGAAGAAATTCTCAGCTTATTTGCGCAATCCTTTGACAAAGTTAGCGATTTTTTCCACGATCGATTGCAGAATTATGCGATTTTTCCCCGAGATCATTTGTGGGATTTCGTGTGTTTACAATAACCATGTGACGAGTTTCGTGATATTTCTCAAAATAATTTGACGAAATTCGTTTTTTTACGCAACCGATTGTCAAGATTCGCCATATTTTTACTCGACTGACTGATCAATATTCGCTATTTATTTAAATGATTTTTTGATAAAGTTAGCTATTTTTTCCTCGATCGATTGAAGAATTTCATGAATTTTTCCCGAGACCATTTGTGGTATTTCGTAATTTTTCTCCCAGGATAATTTGTCGAAATTCGTTTTTATCCCTGCGACCTATTGTCGAGATTCGCGATATTTTTACGCGACTGACTGACGGAGCTCTCGATTATTTTTCGTTAATATTTGGGTGAAATTGTAATATATTGCGGCCGATTGACGAAAGTCACTATTTATTTCCGCGATTTTTTTTGACAAAGTTAGCGATTTTTTTCGACGATCGATTGAAGAATTTCGCGATATTTCCCCGAAGCGATTTGGGGAATCTCGTGATTTTTTCCCACAGATCATTTGACGAATTTTGCGACTTTTTTACCAAGATGAACTAGTGAATTTTGCGTTTCTACCCGAGACCATTTGACGAATTGCGCTATTTTCTCCCAAAATAATTTGACGAAATTCGTAATTTTTCTTAGACCGATTGTCGAGAATTGCGATATTTTTACGTGACTGACTGAATTCTCGTTAATTTTTGGTTAATATTTTGGTGACATTCGTGATATATTTTTGCATTCGATTAACGGAATTCGTTATTTCCGCAATCCTTTGACAAGGTTTGCCATTTTTTCCACGGTCGCTTGGTGAATTTGGCAGTTTTTCCCAGGAAGCCACTTGAAGAAATTCGTGTTTTATCTCCCAAGATCGCTTGACGAAATTTGCGTTTTACTTTTATCGAGACCATTAGAAAAATTTCACGTTTTATACCGAGACGTATTTGACAAATTTTGCAATATTACCGAGATTGTTTAGCAAAATTCGTTGTTTTTTCCCCGCGACCGATTGTCGAGTTTCACTATATTTTTACGCGACGGATTGGCGGAATTCTTGATTTTTCTTAGGCGATATCTTGACGAAATTCGTTTTTTGCAATGGTTTTGTGAAATTCGTGATATATTTTCGCTGTCGATTGACGAAATTCGCTATTTATTTCCACGATCTTTTGACTAGTTAGCTATTTTTTCCGAAATCGCTTTAAGAATTTCGCGATTTTCCTTGCTGAGTATATTTGAAGAATTTTATGATTTTTTGACGAGTTCTGCTATATTTTACCGTGGCCATTTGACGAATTTCGCCTTTTTTCCCGTGATCATCTGACGAATTTCGCTATTTTTTTCATGAGGTAATTTGATGAAATTCGTTATTTATTTCCCTCGACAGAATGTCGAAATTCGCGATGCTTCTGCGGGTCCTACTGACGGAATTCTCGAGAATTTGTTCCGATGATTTTGAAAAATTCATTACTTTTCTGCAATCATTTGGCGTAATTCGCGATATTTCCTAGCGACCGATTGACGGAATTAGCTAGTTTTTCCGTTATCCTTTGACAAAATTAGCGATATTTTTTTCGATTGCTCTCTGAATTTCACGATTTGTTCTCTGATCGCTCTTTGAATTTGTTTATTTTTTGGCGATCATCTGACGAATATTGCAATTTCTTTCGCGATCGTTTGACGAATTTCACAATTTCTTACCGAGATCAATTGATAAATTTCGGAATTGTTTTCGTGACTATTTGACGAATTTCCTTATTTTTTTCCTCGAGACCATTTGAGAAAGTTAGACATTTCCCCGAGAACATTTATCGAATTTGACGATTTTTTTCCGAAATCTTTTAACGAATTTTGCTATTTATTCCGAGATAGCTTAATAAAGTTCCTTGTTTTTTCGCAAGCGACTCTCGAGATTCGCGATATTTTTAGCGACTCATTAATGGAATTCTCGACTTTGTTGGGCGACAATTGGACAAAATTCTTTCTGCAACCGTTTACCGAAATTTGTTGTATAATCTTCTGGGTGATTGACGAAATTCGCTATTTATTCCCGCGACAGCTTGACGAATTTGGCAGTTTTTTCCTCCGAGACCATTTGAAAAATTTCGTACTTGCTTTCCTGAGATCATTTGACGAATTTTTCGGTTTTTAACGAGACCATTAGCACATTCAGATTTATTTTTGGAGCTTCCAGTAATACAGTCAATTATTCTTATGTACTCGGAGAACTGATCAGTATTATTAAAGCTTTTTAACTCTACTCACTCATTTCTATATGATGTTGGATATCTAAAATTTTTACTGGGGATTTTAAAAAGGCAGGTTCAGAAGGACCATACAAAGAGAATTATTTGTATGTTGTTTCTTCATCTTCAGTCATTTGATCTTGGAACTTTTCTCACAGTTGCAAGGCATTGGATGGTTTATCTCCTTTAAGATAATCCCAGTAGCAGAAATTTTGGTGTCCATCTGCAGCAAACCAAAATTTATCTGCAACCCCACAATGCTAAACCAAGCTACTATTATAAATACTTATAGTAACCCATAAAACAAGCAAAAATTGCATTTTACAAAGAAAATGTAATAAAAAAGACAATAATGCTTAAAACAAAGTAATTTTTTAGTGAATTATTTAAGCCCAATATTTATTTTTAATCTGGTAGATTAGTCTGCAAGGTCTAGAATAATCTGCAGTGCTGCTACTATGCTGCACAGTTTCTGCTATGGGGAAGATAAAGAAAAAGTCGTATAAATTGTCTGGCCATTTATGTGGTTGCAGCTTTTTCTAGCACCACATTTGCTTCATTATTATTAGTAACCCATGGCAATGGCCACTACTCTGCATGTTCTTTAAAAAATACCTTGATCGCCCGGTAGCAGAAAGTTCGAGACGGGAGACGGTCGTCGCAGATTTTCTTTTCTCTTTCGCAGATTCTTTTTCTTCGAACCTTTATTTTGCTTTATATTATGTTTAGTTCTTTAATACTTAATACAAAAACTTAAGATTATTATTAATAAAAATTTATAAAATGCATAAAAATGCTACAGGTAGTGAGTGATTGTTTGATTAATTAACGCTTCAATTGTAAAAAATATTTTACCTGCAGATTATTTCTTGTCACTGAAATATCTGTCGCAGACACTTGGAGAATTTTCTGCTACTGGGCTTGATCGGTCGGAAGATCCTCATAGGATGTAGTACCAGGTGAAACATTAACGATTCGGCAAGCGACTTTAGAAAATCTTTGTCGAGGTGTCCATTTTTTCTCGGATTTATTCTAGGTATAACTTTTGGGTAGGTTACTGAATATTTTTTGCAACTTTATTTTGCTTATTTAAGTCAAACCAGCCAATTAACATGGTGTTGCAATCTTTATTTAAAGCGGGTTTTTTCATATCCTTTTTCAAATGTTACATACTGCTGACCATCGAGATGCACAGGAAGACCTATAAGAATGGGATTTCTATAGATCAGTTACTATAGATCACATGCTCACAAATTTTCCACCAACCAATCAAAATCACCGATCTTTTAGCGCTCAACCAATAAAAGTGTAGAAACCTGGGAAAATTGAAAGGCAAAACAAAAAACATTCACGTGGTTGCCAGTTTGGTTGCTAGGGTGTGACGTCAGTTGAAACTGATTTATTATGAAGGGGAATTAAGTTCAGCCTCCACGCTGCTTTCATTAGGTTCAATATATCTGCTATCGATGTACTTTTAATATTAATTTGGTCAATTTTTTTTTCATTTCCATTCTTGCTCGATCGTGACCCTTATAAGTACTCTATTTCCGTAATACATAATATCTCCTGATATACCACATATTTCCCAATCTTTCTGCAGTTGCTGTCTCTTCAATGGACTTTACCCACAAGTGGTAGCAGTGACGCCTCTGCGGGTATGTACCCTCCGAAAAAGACAGTTTATTGGACGAAGGGGAAGCTGTGTTAAAATTTCTTCACGCCTAGTGGTGTGTTTCTTCTAGATATCCGTATCTGATGTGACATGGGTAAAATTGCCCCCAGGGGGATAGATATCTTCTTTAGGTATTCACGGACTTTGCAACCCCGGGCACCTGAGCAATCTTTCTCTTTTCTTTTTTCCTCTCTTTCTCTTGCCTTTTCTTTCCTCTTCAATTCTCTCATTGTGGTTTCCTCTCCGGAGGTGAAAACAATCTGCATAAGCCGATACCATCCTGTGTATACCAACTTATGGAGACTAGTAAACCACCCACATATTGGTCGTGCATGGCGACCCTTGTCCCTGGCAGTTGAAGGAAACCAATACACAGCTTTGGCCTCTGTTTCAGGTAGACGGGAGGTGCATATTGGTCCCGTATGCATCGGTCAGTGTGGCTCTGATTAGCGCTGTTGCACGAATCTACATCTCCTTGTTGGTCTCGGTAGTGGGTGGTGCAGCCGGGGTTTGAATTATTTTTTTCTTTACTGTAGATGGAAATACTACCTTCTATTTCTCTTCCACGTGGAGAGAAACAAAATGATTCATTCACTCACTTTTTTGTAATTAAACGCACTGATGGTCATTCTGATTGTTCTTTTAAGAATACTTAACAATTTCTTACCTCAAAAACATTTCAATCTGTTTTAAGAAATGGTTATTCACTTAAAAAATTGCAGTCTGGAGATTTGCTGGTGAAGGTCTCTTCTCCCAAACAGTCGCAATTTCACTGCAATAGGACTTTCTTCAGTTTAGATTCAAGTACCTGTAACTCCATATACAAGTCGGGGTGTAATATCCGAACCGAAGCTTTATTTTCTACAAAAGAAAAACTTTTTAGAAAATTTAAATGATCAAAATGCTATAGATGCACGCCGTATAACAATTCGTCAGAATCAGAAAGGGCTTTCCACAAAGCACATTATTCTGACTTTCAATAGCCCTATTCTACCAACTAGAATAAAAGCTGCCTATCCTAGCTGTCCTATCCGACCTTATATTCCTAATCCCGTCCGTTGTTTTAAGTGCCAGCGTTATGGAAACGCTGTAACTACATGTCGTGGTTCCATTACACGTGCACGTTGTGCAGAAATTAGCCACGGCGGTAAATCCAGACCTGCCAACTGCTACGAAAGAATCGTAGTTTCTACAATTTGGACCTATAAACTATGATTCTACGAAAATCGGTCTTAAACTACGATTTTTTGCAAAAAACACAAACGCTTTTTTTGTTTCTAGTTGCGATTTTTATCCCGAACAGCATATTTTTCAGGAGTGATTCTGCTCCGAGATTTCCAAAATTTCAAAGTATTCATTTCCGAAAATTTTAAAAAATTGGCCATTAGTCCGAAAATTCGGTCATTAAAAAAATTCTGGAAGGGGGGCGGGGGTCTTTGAGGGGCAAGGTTTGAAATAGTGTGCAAAATCGCAAGATTTGCGATAAACTATCGCGAATTTCGACAAATGACTGTGTAAAAAAAATTAGTTTCATCAATTGGCCGCAGAAAGAAGAAAATAAATTTCGTCAAAGGATTGTGGTAAAAACGTGAATTTTGTCAAAATATCACAGAAAGAAAACGTGAATTTCGTCAAAAGATCAGTAAGAAAATGCAAATTTCATCGAAAGATCAGTAAGAAAACACAAATTTTACCGAAAGATCGCAGAAAGAAAACACTAATTTTGTCAAAGGATCGTGGTAAAAAAACGCAAAATTCGTCAAAGATCGCGGTAAAAAACGCGAATTTCATCAAATTTCATGGTAAAAAGTGCAGATTTCAACAAAGAATCGTGATAGAAAAATGGGAATTACGATTGTGGGGGAAAAGTTGTGAATATCCTGAAATGATCGCGGGAAAAAATCGCGAATTTTGTCAAAATTTACTGCACTGGGTCAAAAACTTGGAACCTGGCTCCTTTTACAAATGTAAAAAAAACGCTGCGAAACGAAAAGGAACTCTAAAAATCGCATAATAATTTTCAGAAGAAAAAAATTACTATATTGAGTTGAAACTGAAACCTTATTCCTTTTACAAATGTCAAAAGATGGCTTCGTAACACGAAAAACCAACCAACCAACCTTCAGATTAATTCAAATTTTGTGTGCTATGATTTCTCATTTTTAAAGGTTGGCAGGTCTGTAAACCATGTGAAAACTCTGAATGCTGCATAAGCTGCAAGGGTGACTATACAGCATACTCCTGTTCTTGTCCAAATTTGATTCGTGAAAAAGAAATCCTTGCTTTTAAAATACTCAAAATCTGTCATACCCTGAAGCTCGTAAACTTATTGAATCCAGGACCCCATCTGTCGGGATGTCTTACTGTAGTTTACTCAAACAACAAACAAAATCTGTAATACACATAAGCAATCAGGCCAAATCTTCTTTGTGTTGGATCTATTTTCGCACAAATTAACTCTTTTAATTTTCTTGGTTAACTATTTCTCTGGTCTTAACGAAAAATTAAGATATGCTTTACTGAAACATAATATAAATATAATATCCTGTCCACCAAGAAACTTTTAAGAATTGATTTGTACGAAAATAGATCCAACACCGAAAGAAGAATTAGCTGGTGTATATGCCATTCCTTTAAGAACTGATAGCAATAGAATAATGGAGTACATCAGAATGACCAAAAGAAAACTCAAAGGAAGAATAAAAGAACATAAAGAAGATATAAAATTTGTCGTCAATCCCCAGCTCTCTCTCGTTTTAAGTTTCAATTCGAATATCACAATAGATTTTGGTCATGCAAAAATCATATTTCCACCTTCCAATTATTACGCATCCACTATCGGAGAATCCATAGAAATCCCATGTAAAAACAATCAAGTGTGTAACAACGCCTTATCGTACACTATCCCCAAATTATGGTTCAATATTCTGAAAATAAATCCTGTAAACTTGAGCAAAATGGCGTATTAAAATTTATGGTACGGCAGTTAAATATTTTCTTCTACCCAAATTTAATCTGAAACACTGCAACTTCGACTTTCCAGCTACGCATTTAAAATGAAAATGTGACGTATGGGAACAGAGTGATGTCATAAAATAAATTGAATTGCAGTTAATAATAATATATATTTTCTCTAATTAAGTTCAACCGAGAAACTGCTAATTCTACTTTCAACTCTTATAATTATTGGCTCTCTCATTTTCAAAACAAAGTGACATATTTGTATAAATAAACAACAATTAGTTATTAAAATGCTCTCTGATTATGGGCTTGGGAAAACAGCCCGAAAGTACTAAGAAGTTTTAAATAAAATGTATGTTTTTTAAGTTGTAACGTCTCTTTTATTATTGTAGTTGCCTTTTAAGTAGAACAGTGAACTTTTTAAAGTTCGCATTATATATTATATATTCCTATGTATAATTTTTGTTTCTATAAAACATTTGGTACTTTTCGGTTAGCCGGGCGCCAGTGTTTTATTTACATTCATACATACATATATATGCACATATATGTACATATATATATGCATATGTATGTATATATTTATGTATGTGTGTGTACATATATATATGTACATATATGTGCATATATATGTATATATGAATGTAAATAAAACACTGGCGCCCGGCTAACCGAAAAGTACCAAACATTTTTATTGGCATGTTTATCAAACAGCTCTCTATAATTAGTACTATTTCTGTAAGTATCAATTTTTCGGGCATATGTGCATGCTCCAAAACTCTTTTTCGGATTTGTTCAATTTAGAGAAAAGTAGAATGAGTTCCTGGTGGTGGAGAGGTCTAAAGCACCAGTTTAAAGCTCTGAATTTTAGTAGAGGACTCAGGTTCGAATCCTACGTTCGGCAAAAGAACTTGTGTGAAATTTTTGACGATAATGTGTTTCAATAATGGACATATTTTATTAGGAGGAGAAGTTATATGATTTTTATAAGTAGTATTATTTGAATGCTTTATAATTAATAAAATTTAACACTAAACATTATTAAAAGAAATAATAATGATAATTTCATGCTTAAAATATTTTGCATGTAATTATCAATTAAATAAATTGAACTGATCTACAATTTTTGTTATATTTTCTACCCATTATCAAGAATATATTGATGTGTGTGTGTGTGTCAGAAAGAAAAGTTTGCCTTTCTTTTACGTAAAAATAAAAGAGAAATAAAGATAAATATTCATATCACAACTATTAAAGAAATTACCTTGATATCCATGGTTTAATATTTAAAAAATGTAAAATAAAATTCAAGATTGTTTGCTGCATCAAGTCTCAAATTCAGGGTTTTGGAGTATGAGACTGATAAAAATAAAATTCAAGGCAGCTTTTAATGGTCATGTAGTTAAAAAAACATAATAATAATAAATGTTGTTTTTTATATTCGAAAAAGAATGAGACCGTAGTATGTAAAAATAAATGCTCCACCCACCCAATATTTTTAGTTAAATTTCTGATAAAACACAAGCGAAATGGGTTGTAAGTTATAAACTTAAAATTCTTTCACTTCATTGAATGGGTTTGGCTGACAGCATTATCTATCTTCTTAAAGAAATAGGAATCAATTATGCAATATGGAAATTTGTCACAATTTCAATGATTAATTAAAAACAAGTAGGAAATTGCTCGTCAAACGTGGCAAATGAGGTGCGTTCGTACTATAACTAGTTTTATAAATATTTTTTTGCACCGCATAGTGTAATTAATGTATATTTTAATGCACTTCATAAGTGCCTATCCATTTCATTCTGTTCGAAAGGTTGTAGCATCATTAAAATGCACTTGAAGTAATTTTTCCCATTGGCCGTCATGTAATGGAAAACTTTTGACTGTCCCTGTCATTAAACTATAGATCCGATTTTCATAAAATCTGAATTGACTCGATAAAATTTCGCAACAATTGTATATTTAAAATTTCAGACCATTCGGAAGGCTGTGACATCATTAAAATATACTTGCAGTAATTTTTTTCCCATTAGCCGAAATGTAACGGAAAACTTTTTGACTACCCCTGTAATTGAAGGGGCTCGTCACTCAGCTTCCGATTTTCCCCTCACTCATGTAAAGTCTATGGGCATTGGATGCATTCGTCTATTTAAAATATCTCCTCGGAAAATTAATATTTTTAACTTCTATTTTTTTGTACACTTCCTTAAAGAGGTCTCTTTTTACTTTCTTCTATCTTTACAAGAAGAAAGTATTGGTTTCATGAAAATTTTCGAATTCCAGTTTTCGACGGATTTACACGTTTTATGAGTCAGAGATTCCAAAAAACAGGTTTTTACAAAATGTCTGTCTGTCTCTGTCTGTCCGTCTGTCTGTCTGTCCGTCCGTCTGTCTGTCTGTCTGTATGTGACACAAATTTTGTGGGCGCTCTATCTCAAGAACTAATGCACGAAATTTCACAAAACTTCATATTTAGTTAGACCTTGATATAAACTGGAACTGATTAGTTTTTGGTGAAAATCGCCCAACAGGTGGCGCCGCTATGCGGCATTTTTAACGATTTCTGCAATAGCTGTATCTCAAGAACTACTGCACGGATTTCATAAAACTTCAGATTCAGTTAGTCCAGGATATAGTTTGGTGCTGATTACTTTCTTGTGAAAATCGCCCAACAGGTGGCGCTGGTATGCTGCATTGTTCATGATTATCGCAATAGCTCTAACTCAAGAAAAAATGCACGAATTTTCATCAAACTTCAGATTCAGTTAGTCCCTGATATAAATTAGTGCTGCTTAAGTTTTGGTGCAAATCGCCCAACAGGTGGCGCTGCTGTGCTGCATTTTTCACGATTTCCACAAGAGGTGTATCTCAAGAACTATTGCACGGATTTTCATCAAACTTCAGATTTAGTTAGTCCTTGACATGAATTGATGTATAAATTAGTGCTGTTTAATTTTTGGTGTAAATCGCTCAACAGGTGGCGCTGCTGTGCTGCATTTTTCACGATTTCCACAAGAGCTGTATCTCAAGAACTATTGCACGGATTTTCATCAAACTTCAGATTTAGTTAGTCCTTGACATGAATTGATGTATAAATTAGTGCTGTTTAATTTTTGGTGTAAATCGCTCAACAGGTGGCGCTGCTATACTGTATTTTTTGCGATTTCCGCAATAGCTTTATCTCAAGAACTAATGCTTGGATTTTCAACAAACTTCAGATTCAGGTATACCTTGATATCGTTTAGTGCTGTTTACTTTTGGTGTAAATCACTCAACAGGTGGCGCTGCTATGCTACATTTTTTTCAGAATTTCCGCTATAGCTCTATCTCAAGAACTAATGCACGAATTTTCAACCAACTTCAAATTCAGATACACTTTGATATGAATTGGTGCTAAATCGTTGTCATTTCTTGTACTATTTAAATGATTTAATTGGTGTGATTTATATAGAAGAAAGTTTTGTGATGGCCACAACATACTAGTTATTTTTCTTAGTTCTCAAAATATTTCTAAAATATAGATTTAATTTTATAAGAAGTGTTAAAATTTTACTCACAGTTCGCCCGCTTTTAACACATAAAATATTAAATTCAGTATAAATTTTAGAAATATTTTGACAATATTAAGAAAAAAAGATATATCCTTTAAGAAGAGTACACAGAAAAAAGATGTTAAAAATTTGAATTTCCCCAGAAGATATTTTACATATACGAATGCATCAAAAGTCCATAGAATTAACATTACGGAGGAGAATTCCGAAACTGAGTGATCAGCCCCCGTAAACTATACATCCGATTTTCTTAAAATTTGAAATGATTCGTCAAAATTTCGCAACAATTATATATTTAAAATATCAGACGATTCGGTTGGGTAGCTTTTGCTCTGTTATATGCGGACGGACAGACAGACAGATGGACGGACTGAACGACGACTATAGGTGCTACGTATTTATATAATTATGAACGCACCTAACAACTAATTAAAAATTCAAGAATTTTTCGAATAAAACATTGAAGTTATTTACCATCAAATTTTGACGGGTACTATCTAGTACTACATATTTTTGTAAACATTAGTTTTCTTAATATTAGCAAAGAAAGACCACTTGTCCCAAAAAATTCGTTTACTGTGGAGGTGACGCCATTAGTTACTTTTTATTTTTTAAGAATAGAGAGATGACTACCAGTTGTGCTAATTTTGTCATGCTGTATGAACCTGATTACTGTAGGTGTAAACATCAATCACTTTTTTTCTAAATAAGTAATATCGGCCTTATTTATGACAGAAATTATGTGTTTAAATAAGTTTACCGTTTCTATTTAGAAGTACTGGTTGAAATTTGCCCCTACAATATTCAGGCTCTGGCAATATGTTGTCCTACTGTTGCTCTAATTATGAAATCTCTCTTTGCAGCATTCGATTCTATTTTATGAATTTTTCAGATCATCATTTTTATATGTTAATTCACAACTGTTCTCATACTTTTTTTATAATTAATTATAAAAAAACACCACATTTTAAATATGAATAATTGTGAAAACTTTCTAAATTAGTTTTTCTTTTTGTAGGTCATTTTCCACTAGTACTTCTTGCCTGTTTGTGGATGTATAACACTGTCGCTAATATTACTCTAAGCCATCGAACATTCCGCAACTTCATTTAGTTCTTCAGGAAGCAATGTTCCTTTCCTTGCCATCCTGTTTATGTAGCTTCACTCTTATATTTATCTTATACAAGATTGGTCATTGGAAAATGCAATATTTAACTTTACATGAATAGTATACGCTGTTCAGATAAGAATTCTGAAACAGCCTTTGTCATTCATGATCACTTCAGACAGAATTATCACCATTTTTAAAACTGCCGTGTGCTTCTGCACCCATTAACTGGTTTTCAGGAGAGAAAGTCTTCCTGCCTTCCATTGCTGTGACTTATCTTTGGGGATTTTTTTGTAGTTGAGATTGTAGTAACGTTTCACTACATAAAACGCACAAACTTATTTGATAATGAACAATAAAATGAAGATATAGACTATAACTTTAGTGTATCTGCTATGGACTTTATATCAGAAAATTGTTAAAGACTTATCTTTTTTTATGAAACTTTATACCTCATGATCACATTTTATGAAATCAATAAAATTTGTATGATATACTAGCAGGCATCACCCGCTATGCTGACCAGTTCCTCCAAATGAACCTTGAATCAAACGAAGTATATTGGGAACTTTGATCTGGACCTTTACTTGGAATGTCCTTTTGGATTGCTGAAACGATGGAACGCTATTGTGCTATTTTATTTTCTAATGCTTTAGTTTAAGATTTACGGTATGATTTGGTAAAGGACGATGCAAAGATATTCAATATATTACAATTATCTAATTAACAATGCAAGTCTCATCAAAATCTGTCCAGTAGTGCTTTTTAAAAACAGGTTCTCCTGATTATAGACCTTTACCGCATAATTCTATAAATAAGCAACGCAGAACAACAATATGCACTATGCTAAAACTATCCCTGAAAAATTACCTAACTATTAATGAAAATCTCCTCAAAATCTGTTAAGTAGAACTTTTAAAAAAGGTAATATTTTTCATCTGATTATATAACTTCCCGCATTAATTTTATAACTAATCACCGGTACAACAATAGGCAATGTAAAAAATATTCCGGAAAAATTATCTAATAATGTGAGTCTTGTGAAAATCCGTCGAATAGATTTTTTTTAATCAGGCTAATCATTCATAATTGGGTTCGCCTGATTATGACACCCTGGAACGTACCCCCCTGATTCTATAACTAAGAAAGGCAGAATAATAAGTATTATACCAAAACCTTCTCTGATCTAACTAACCGTGTAAGTGCCATTAAAATCCATTCAGGAGAACCCAAGTTATAAGCAACCGGAACGAAATTTCCATTTGTATTTTATATATATAGTAGATAAGCTGTTTCATTAATAATAATAATAATGAATTATATTCTGATGCCTTCGCTTGAGCACATTGCTCTTGTCAAGGTCGTTGCTACATTGTGGAACGGATATAATGCTAGGGCGTTAATCACAGAATTCAGTTTTCCATTGCAAGAGGTTGGTAAAATTGACGCATGGGAGAAAATTGAAGCAGGAATAGCAGAAAAGGTGTCACAACTTTCGTTGCCAGAACTTTTGAACGGGAAAGTATTGGATAGTATTAAACCTATTGGCTTAGAAATTTTTAAATGGATGGAATACCATTGCAGAGGTTCTTTCTTTTATATAAATCTACCAAATGAGCTTTGTTGGACCCCACACGGAACAATAGATAGGAGGAGAACGGCACAGATGTTAGTTAGAGATGAGAATTTAGATGTTATAATGCGCTATAAATTGGCGTGTATTTATTTCTTAGAGGATGATATTTGGAAACTGTGGAATGAAATTCCCGAAGCTCGCAATAATGCTTTCTTTTATGAAGAATATCCAACTAAAGAAGAACATCAGTGGAAAACAGTTTGTGTTTGGACGAAAGAAATGAAGCAAGAATGGAACAGGGGGATGTCTCTTTCTTTTTCTTACCAATCTCTGATTAATTCTTGCGCAGAAGAAGGCAATAAAGCAGCAGCTGAATATTTTTTACCGAAATTACCTCCAGGAGAAAGAGATATATCTTTAGATACGACTGTGGATTATACACAAGATCCTCATGTGTTATGGTATTTATTATGTGAAATGAATGATAAACAACAAGTTGATATACTCAGAGAATACCATTACAAGGTGTTGCAATGTTTTCTAAATTGGCCTTTGCAAGGCTTCTTCATGGAAACAGCAAATCGCGTGTGGGAGCTCCTTCATGAGACACAGTTGTATTGGCTATTGGTAGAAATCGCTCAAAAAATAAATGCTAATTATAAAGACTGCGATTATCAAGGACTTTTCGGAGAACTGTGGCAAAAAATGTCTGATGCCCGTAAAATCCATGTTGTCGGCAAAATACTCAATGCTAATTCTTGTGGCTGGCATATACTGCAGTGGCTGTTTAAAATTAAAGACGAAGAAACAATCAGAGAGATCTTCCATTTGGCATCCCCTATACAAAAAAAAGAATTTATGTTTTGCAGCGATGGACTGTTTTTTTTCCGAAATTTGATTGGTGTTGGTGAGATGAGATTACTTAGATTATTGCTTGATGAATGTTTATCAACAGAAGGTGAAATGACAGAATTCTTGGAAGAATTTGAGGCACATATAATGCAATGTTGTCCAAAAGATGAATTGGATAATGTCATTCATCTATTAGATGACCTTACTTCAAAGTACAATTGAAGAGCAGAGAAGTGCCTAATGCTTATAGGGATTTCTGGTTAATACAGTTGATGGTTTCAGTGAGAAGGTTGTTTCATTATCGTGAGTTACATTTAGATTTATTAATATTATATTTCAACCTCTTCATGTGCGAAGACTTATGTGAACGTATTTAGTATGAGTAACACACATAAAATGATACGATACTCATAAGACCATTCCAAGAGAGTCAGTTAAAGCATACAGACTGTTAGGAATCGGTAAATAATATTTTATTTATAAACACGGCTTTTGGCAATGCCGCTGTGATGCATTTTTCATTTGTAAAATGCGGCGAATTGCTAGAGTTTTTTCTTTTCCCTTTTATTACATTTATTTTATCTCACGAGAAGAGATAAAATATTTAGCAAATAAAAGTTGACATCTCTTATCTAATTGAGTTCAAAATGAAGTTCTTTGAAAAAATGTTGATTTTTTTGTGTTCTGTGGTTATGAAAGTTTTTAGAAGAGTCTTCGTCAATTTTTTGAATTAGCATGGCGAAGATTAGAGCAACCCAGAAATTATATATCATCTCAGCATCATCTTATGTTAAAATATAGCGGTGATCCATTTTCTAGGTAAACTAACTTTATCTTTTGTACATATTGTATATATTGTTAATTCAGCAGAGTTTGAAATGTCTTATGTCTTCTCTTTTATATGCATGAAAATAAATTCTGTGTTAAAAACCCAAGTTTAATCTGCAAAATATTTAGAACCCAACATTGTGTTTGACATCAAGCAACACACAGACCTTTTCTTTTCTGTTACTGCTAAATTACAATTTACCTTGAAGCGATTAAATACTAATTTTGACGATGTAACGCAGGGCTGTCCAACAAGGCACTCGCATGCTTCTTTAAAATCATTAGTGACCTACATGACTTTTTGGTAGATTTCATAAGAAATACTACCTATTACATTCTCTCCTATGTTGGAATTTCTGAAAACTTTTTTGCAGATCTACGCCGATAATGACCCCTAGGACCCAAAACCATAACCAGTTAAAAGCTTTGCATGTACGAGTATGTATATGTATGTATATCACTTTTTATGGACACAATAGCCTCCATAATTCTGCACAAATCTCTACCAAACTGATACATGAAATCAAGGGGCAGAAAATCTCGGTCAAGTTGGTTAATGGACAAAATCGAACCAAGGGAGTAGAAATATAGAAGTGTTTTGTGAAAACAAAAAAAAAACCACCACAACTTCTTAAATATAACACATATCAAATCAGTTTAAAGTTATTATTACTTCTAGAAAAAGGGCCAAAAATTTATGTATGACAGATTTTTGATAAAATTAAAAATAAGCCCATGGGGCGAAAAAAATAGGGTTTTAGGAAGAAAAAGATTCATAACTCGTCAATTCTCAAGATATCAAATCCGCTTAGATTTATTATAAATTTTCTCAATATTATCTACAACTTTTATATTGACAAGTTTTTGATAGGACCAATTCTTGTAGCACAAATAAATTAAATAAAATTAAGGGTTGAGGAAAAATTTATCGTATTAACATGATTCTGATAAAACCAACTCTTACAGAAAAATGAAATTAAAAACTCGTCAAAAGCGGCCAGATAAATTGTTAAACTGGGTTTATCTCTAATCTTAATTTAATATTTATTGGTGAAATTAATACTTCGAAATCTACCTACCTGCGCATGTAGTTCAAGCCGGCAGAGATTTTTTTTATTATTATAAGCGGCGTTAAATTTTCAGTTGCTTTCTCTACAAAATATTTCGACAGGCCTCTGTCTCGGAAAAATGTTATTCTAAATTTACTAGGATTTATGCTTTTTCTGCAATTATTTTTCACACCGAGCTCTGCACAGCAGAGGCCTTATGGCTCACATTGTTATGTGCCTGTGCATCTTATATGACGTCTCCATAGAGTTATTCCCTACCAGGTTGCATGTATGGGCACCTTTTTTTATTCAGAAATTGCGAATTCATACCAGACATTTCGAATTATAATTTATACCGTGTTTATGACAGGCATTTTAGAATTACATAAAGTAGAAATTCTTTTTCTTGTATGAATGGACCTTATGCACTCAACCTGAGGTCAAGGCTAAAATTCATCTGCTGGCGGTATTTAGCATAGCAGCCTGTGGAGTGTGAGTTATTAATGCTTGTTAGTTAAAAATACCACCAAAAATTATTTATTGTAAAAGCGTATACTTAATATATTGTAATATAATTTCAAAACGTTGTTCTGTATGTGAGAAAATATCCTAAGTTTGTAAATTTTGAGTTAAAATGTATGCTCTCAATCTGACTCAAGGCTAAAGTCGTCTGCTAGCGGTGTTTGCGCCTGCGCATACTGGCATTCTGGCTGTGCAGTGGCTAGAATAACAGATCAACGTACCGCCAGCTCTGGTGTTTGATTTCACCTGTATAAGTTCCATTAACAATTTCTGAATAAAGATGGAGACCAAACTAGCAACCCTGCCGCCTACTGTAGTGAGGTAATATTGGTTTATGTTTTCAGATTTGTGAATAATCGCGCCTTTCAATGTTTGCCGCTGTATGAGGTGCGCCCGCACTTACTGCAAGGTTGGACAGCCCTCATATAATACATAATTATATTGTATTTTTTTCATGAACGTCGCTTCCTTGTGTAACATACATTCACAGATTTTCTAAGGACAGTTTTTCAGATAAAAAATTAAAATAGATTTCAATAGATTTTCCCGCACCTTTAGTTGAAGTCTGTTAGAAAATCTCTACTAGCCTGGGAAAGGAGTAGAAACGATGATACATCTGCCAGTAAGAATCTTAAGACTTTAGAACAACTCTTAGACTTTCTTCCCCAAAAATTCGAAGGCGAGAAAATTTGGTACGAAAAGGTTTCTAATAGAACAATTTTAGAAAAAGCGATGACACTACATACGAGAGTGTCAACCAATCTGACTTATATATTGCTTCAGCAATAGTAAGTACTGAAAACAAAGATAAGAAAAGAAGTTGCGTTTTTTTGCAAAAAATCTTACACAAGTAAAAAGTGTTTGTGATAAAAAAAGATGTATTCAGTTCATAGACACAATTTATTGTTAAGAAAAGGTGCATGCCCTTTATGCTTGCAGAAAGTTGGTCATTTGAGTAAAAATTGTGTAGCATTTAAATATGTTAAAATGCGCCCATTGTAATAAGTCTCGTTTTGAAATAATGTAGCCACAATAAGAAAAAAACAAGAAAGACAAATCATACGTTAAGCATAGATTATGAAACACTTTCCAACACTTCCTGAATTCTTTGACAAAACTTTGTTATTTAGGGAAATAAGGTATTAAGGGTAAGGTAAACATTTTATAAAACGCATAAAACATTTGAAAAACTGATTTCAGCAGTTACCGTCCATAGCCAAATATGTATTCCAATTCTTTTGAACAGCCCTGTATTTGATCTGTAGGTTGATATATATATTATATAATCGGAAAATTTAGTTTAGCAAGAAAATGCGTAACAGTTTGAAATTATTTCTGTTTCGGCAATTTATACTAATAGATGGAAACATACTTGAATACTTTTGTACAGTCCTGTAGTTTACCTAGTACCTTTATTAAAACGCCACTATTTAGCTAAAATTTAATTCAAACTAAAACACTCTTAAAACTACTAAAATCACAATTCCAGAAATTATCATTCATAGACCGCCATGTATCCATTTTTTTACGTGGCCCTGTATATAATTTTATCTATATTCTTCAAACATTTCTTAGTAAACTAAATTCAGTTCAGCGTAAAAATGCATAACTCCTTTAAAACCCACCTCTAAGCAATTTACGCTCATGCTCAGTAACCCTTACGAATTCGGTTCTGTAGCCCTGTATATGAACTATAGCATTTATGCACACTATATATTATGTATAAAAGTGAAACTCAAAAGCGCATATCATAATTAAAAATGCATTTCGAGCAATCATTGCTAATGTACAGTAATTCGGATACAATATAGCATCTGAAATATTTTGTGTGCCCTTGTAAATGCTATGCACTTCGTATTCTACATGAAATAAGTTATACTAAAGCTCAGCGACGTATATCAGTTTCATTATATATGAAATAGTTTAACATAATTTAAATACGTCGCAAACAATTCCCCTCCTATACCATTATGTAACGGAATTCTTTTGTGTGGCCCTGTAAATGAATAATTATTCTTTGCACCGCATATTCTACAGAATGCACATTTTAGTGTACTTAATAAATGCATATCAATTTTACTATGTTTGAAAGAGTGCAACACCATTAAAAATCATTTTAAACGTTTTTTTCCCATTGGCCGTAGTAACCGAAAACTTTTGACTGTCCACGTAAATGAACTAAACATGCTACTAACTTCATTTGAAATAGGGATCGTGCTATGGTAGAGGTCACTAAAATCCAAAAATTTCAGAACGATGCGAGTATATTTACGAGCGTTAGAGCGCATACAGACAAATCGAAGTCATAAACACTTTTCAACTTCGTTGAAAAGTGTCAAAAAAGTGAAAAAAAGGTGTGTTAGTGTTAAGGTCAGATAATTCTTTCTCTAACTGTAATAAAAATAAAATTGTGTGTTTTCAAATGCTTGGCGTACGCATCGGGTCGCCAAAAGTTCGTTCGTGCACTCTTAGACACCGCGAGTGAACATTAGCGAGAGAATAATGAAATTGTTTAAAGTATGTCCCCTGAGTAAAGAAATTACGCGTTGTTCGGGGTATAAAATGAAGCTTAAACGACGTGATGTGCTTTACATAAAAAATTAGTGACTTGTAACGTGATAAAGCGTTTAGTTTGAAATTATTTTCTGAAAGAAAGGTTAGGGGATGACTGAATGTTTTTTGTAATTAAACTGAAATTGGACAGTAATTGGAAAACAAAAGTTTGGCTAGAAACATAATATTTTGATAACGTTGTCAATGTATGTTAGAAATATTCCCTTGAATAAATTACGAGAACTTGAAACCATAGAAATTTCTGAAGTTTTAAAGTAAAAGAAATTTCGATTGAAGTTTTAAAGTAAAGGAAATTTCGATTGAAGCGATTTTAAATGCGAAAGGAAAATTCTTCCCGATGGCCGGTATGAAGTGGAACTTTTATGGAAGTGGGATTCTAAGAACTTAACTAATAATAAGAAAGTATAAAAAAGATAGGTATGAAAAAATGATTAATACATTTGAATGCGTGGGATTTTCTACTGAATATTCGGAAGTATTTAGGAAATGGGAAAACTCGAATATTATTGAATGCTTTCCATATAACAAATTGAGTAATAAATGTCATTATTTACAACATACGAATGTTCTTGGTTTAGGTAAGAAAGTACGAAAATACGATATTTGACACTCTGTTCTGAGAAAGGGAAACCCTCCTTCAATGAAATCTTATAGAATCAATACCTGCTATTCTTGATCGCGAACTCCAGCTGTAGAAAAGGATTTTTCCCATGTCATCTGTTATGCCTAACGACTGAGTTTTTCTTAGAATCTATCTCTCATGCAGTTTCAATTTACAGACATTGTAGAGTTTTATTGGGTGTCTCTTCCAGTCTCAGTTATTAAATGTATCGGTAGTGCATCTTTTTGAAAATAGTCCTGCTGAATATAAAAAAAAATTGCTGGGAATTTGAAATGTTCATTTTATGTACATTATTGTGTGTTAAGTGTTTTAATACTGGTGAAGCTGAAATGTTTATTGAAAATGCAAAATTGTTAATATCTAAAAGCAGGTTTCGTTGATATATATCAATGGGTATATCCAATATTTATTTTTAAAATATCAAGATTTTTGATATTTTCAATTTCTTGATATTTATTTTCAAAATATCAAGATGTTCAATACTTTGTATATTTGATATGTATTTTCAAATTATCACCATGCAAGATAATTTTGATATTTTCTTCAGTCAAAACAAGTGTAAATGAAATTTTCAACTCTTATTGACTGCGTTATTCTGTAGATAAACAACTTTTGTCTCTGGCAGTGACTTTTTTAGGTAAAGAAAAAAAATATCTTTTCCAAACTTCATGTTTGAAACTTTTATTTTTATATGTATAACTAATAATTATGCCAGATAATTAATTCAGAACAGCCATTTGAAGATAAATAGTAATTTAGATAATCATTTATGTACAATTTCTTCAAAAAAGAATCTTTTCTGATTTTGCTTTAGTTGAGGTTAAACTGTACAAGTTAGGGAATACAAAATAAGACAAGCTTACATTTATGTTAAAATTCTTCAATTTAAAAAAACTATTTTGTATTTAATATTTTGTTGCTTTATAAAATATAAAACTTTCTTGAAACTGGATGCAAATCCTATAATTTATGTAACTGTATAAAGCAAATTGTATCTGTTTTCAATTACTTGATCTTCAATTTTGTTCTTACTGAAAACAAAAGGAAAAGAGAAATACAGTTTTAGAACATTGTTTGATTAAATTTTCATGTTAAGTGCAATATCTTTAAGCTTCTAATTTGCATTGTGCTTGAAAATATTTATTGTCAGCAGTAAGTTGACTATTTTGAAAATATCGGATATATATGGGATCTATATCAAAATATAGGATATTTTTCATATTTTCGAAAATATCATATTTACGAACCCTGATCTAAAGTATGTTTCAATTTGCATTGTTTTGAAAGATATGTAGCTCGCAAAAATATCGATAAGTATTCTGAAATTTGAAATATGATTTTTTGAAATTTTTTAGATTTAGAAGCATTAACGAGTGAAAGGAATTTTAGTCTTGAGCATTGTTCAATTTTTTTTTTATCCTGTTGGTTTATTGACTCCTACTACATTGCTTCCAAAACTATTTCACAAGACTCATGGAGGCAGAAAATTCCATGGGATCATGAGTTGCCTTGTAATATTGTAAACATATTTTCAAAATGGCTTAGGAATATGGATGTTTTAAAATTGCATGAAAATGCATCTGCTCCTGACAGTGTCATATTTAAGAAATACAACTCTTCTGAAAGACATGTAAAACTCCAAAGAAATTAGATCTTTTAAATAACAGTTGTTATGTATTTCAGACTTTCCACAAGTGTTAAAGGGGAAAGGGATGATGTTAAGAATTGAAATGAAATTAATATACTATTCTTGATATGAAATGTTAAATTATTTCATGATGTCTCATTATGTTTATCAAAATGAACAAATGAATGTGAATTATTTTGATGTAACATTGATGCCTTTATAGCTGGAAATAAAATGTTGTTTTCTGTCTTATGAATGAATTTTGATGTGATCTTTGAAAATGGCGTTACTCGATCATTCAATACAAAATGAACAAATCAGCTGTGTATGACATGTCACAGATTTTAATGAAAAGCGACAAAAATTAAATATTTTGACAGTTCTGGACATTTAAAAAACTTGACATCTAACGATTGCACACATGTCATTCTAAGTTGCCAGTTTGAAGTTCCGTATCTGAAAAACTATTTAACCACGAATTTAAAATAAAAAGACCCACAAGGATATAATTTGGCTTTCAGTTAGACAATTTCTATTTATCATGTGAAGGGTAATTGAACTTGAAAGTTGAGCGACGTTTGTGGCCATCTTGGAAATTAATTTTTTTTCTGCTTGCAAATATTTAAAATTTTTGTTAACGATTTTAACTTAAAATTATTTAAATGACATGAATAGCTAAATTACATCACTACAGTTCTGTTTTCTAAAAGGAGGAAATGCATATTTATTTAATAAGTTTATGTTCAGTGATGCATGTGATATAAAATATGTACAGTAGAACATCGATTATCTGAAGTAATTGGGACCGACCCTCTTTCGGAAAGTCGAAATTTTCGGATAATCGAGAATGCTTTAATTTGGAGATTAAGGAGAAATATAATGCAATATTTCTTATTAGGTAACAAGTGCTTAATAAAAATAAAGCAATAGCAAAATCGAAACAAGAATAAATTAGCCGAATTTTAATTTTCAAATTAAGTACCTTTTACATATATCACAAGGGTTTGAAAAAACGTTTCGCTTGCTTTTGCTTTGAAGCTCAAGCACGCAGTTTTTAATACTGCTGCTCCAGCCATGCCAAACCTTCTGCAAAACATTCAAAAACTTCAGAATTGCTAATTTGTTCGTCTTCTACGTTTCACTCCACAGGTTACGGGAGCTCAAGTTAAATTCAAAGGAACTCTAAAAAAGGGGATCAAAAATATTTATATGTACTCGTAGTTTGGAAAGGACCGCTTGCACACAAGGAATATGATAGTTTAAAAAAAAAAAAAAAAAAAGCTTTCAAAATGGATTTTGCGCGCAAGGAATGTGATAGTAAGAAAAAAAAGCTTTAAAATGGATTTCGGTTAACCGAGAGTTTCGGATGAAAGAGGTTCTACTGTATATGTGAATAAACAGGAACTTGAAACTCAGTTAATATCGTGGAAGACGGTAGTATTCCGAGTGACGCAGCCTTAAGCCTAAAATCGTATCGTATCTAACGGGTTGCTAGGGCAAATTAAGCCTAGAAGCCACAACAACTTAAAGCAGAGTTTAAGAATAAGTGTCCACTGACATGCAGAAATAAGTTAGGATATAATTCAAACATAACTTTATTAAAACCAATTAAAAACACGATTAAATATATTAAATATAACAATATATGGCCATAACTTCGGCCAAGAACTTATATTAGTTACATTACTGAAAAACATAACATACAAAACGAGCTCTCCGAACATGAAGTCGCTCCAATATATACCATACAAACAGAAATCAACTTCGTAACTAACAGTGAAACATGCAGTTATAGAAATCAGCCAATTAGAAACCAGCGTACGTCATCGGCACGATGACGCAATACTTAAATTGGATTCAGTCATTCATCTCCAGATGCGTGGAATTCGTAAATGTATGACGTCATATCTTCAGAAAAACGAAACGCTCGTAAGTTAAAAGCTGAAAAGATTTCGTAGCTGAACTAGAAAACAAACATCGATATCGAGCAGTCTCAGAATTGGGCCGCAAAGCAAAACGACATTAAACGTTGATATCTATGCCCTATTTCGATATCGGCAAGAAATGCCTCGATATGACATCAATGGTTCGCCTTCCACACATCTGGACGATGAGGCAAACCTGTACACAAAAAAACATGAAACCAATTCAAAACTTCATATGCAGTTTCATTAAAAAGGTATTTAAATATTTTCCAAAAGAATGCTAGTTTTCTTTATTACCAGTACAGCAAGATCCCAGTTCAATATGAAATAAGTACAACTAGGAAAAGTAAAGCATTTTAAATTAACTTTTATTTTCAAAAATTCTCTTTCTAAATTTTTCAAGTGTAATTTTAGTAGGTGGTTTTGTAAAATAATCACCTAAGTTTTCATTACTAGATACATACTTTAAATTAAACAACTTTTCATATACTAAATTTCTTAAAAAATGATATCTTACGTGTATATGCTTCGTTTTACTATTCTCTATAGGAGAGTTAGAAAAATCTATAGCAGCTCTGTTATCACAATATAAGTTGTAAAATGAGATGCAAAGATATGTAGTTCTTTACCCTCTTTTATTATATTAATTATCCAAATGAGTTCTTTAGCAGCATCGGTTAAAGAAATGTACTCTGACTCCATAGTGGAAAGAGCTACACAACGTTGTTTAGAAGTTCGCCAAGATATTACAGCATCATTTAAAAATAAAATAAACCCCCCAATCGATATTCGATCGTCTCGGTTAGATGCATACTCGGCGTCACTAAAACAATTTATTGAAAAGTTATCATTACAAGAAAGACTTAATTTTTCATATCTTGTATGATATACATAACCAAGTACCTTTAATAAAGCTAACCAATGTGTTTTCCCAGGATTGCTTTGAAATTGTGAAAGAAGATTAATCACATAGCTAATATCGGGACGTGTCCTACTGGCCAAAAAGGACAAACATCCAATTAAGTTACGATATGGAATTTCTTCCATTTCAGCAATTTCATCATTAGTTTGAGGGCAATCCTTTTTGGAAAATACAACCCCCTTTGAAATGGGTAAAGAAACAATAGGAGGATAATATTCTTTAAATTGGTCATAAATATTTTCAATGTAATCCGTTTGTTGAATAGAAATACCATTTTTACTTTGTTCAAAGTTAACCCCAATCAGTTTAACGGTCTCCCCCAAAACTTTAATGTCAAACTTTTGTTTTAATAGATCTATAACTTTAAACATTTGATCTTTATCCTTTCCTAATAAAATCATGTCATCAACATAGAACAGCAAGACAATTTCGGAATTAAGAGAATAAACACAGTTGGTCCACTCGAACTTCTTAAAATTTAAACTTTCCAAGACGGAATGAAGTTCATAAAACCATTCACGCCCGCTCTGATGGAGTCCATACAGAGCCTTCTTTAATAAACAAACGTGATCTGGTGTTTCTGATTCTACGAAACCAACTGGTTGTCTCATATATATAACTTCCGATAAAGGGGCATATAAATATGCACAGCGAACGTCCATTTGAATATGATACCATTTCAATCCACAAACTAAAATCGAGAAAAATAAACGTATTATAGTGAAATTAACCACTGGGCTAAAAACCTGATCATACTGAATGCCTTTCTCTTGTCGGAAGCCTTGTGCAACGAGACGAGCCTTAAATCTAATTATTTCATTCTCTTTATTGCACTTAATAGTATAAACCTATCTGCTTCCCAAGATCCTAGCATTCGAAGGTTTTTCTACTAAAGTCCAAACTTCTCGATCTTTAATAATTTTAATTTCCTCCTCCATCGCACGCTTCCACGATTCAGCTTGAGGGGAACGCATTGCTTCATGAAATGTATTTGGAACGTTCACCTGATACCTCTTTAATTGTCATTCATTTAAACTATTTGCTTCCAGTTCCTGATTTACGATACCCGTAAAGTTATTTTTACCACTGAAGTCAAATATTTTTGGATCGAAAGGTATATTTTTAGATTCACAATAAGTTTTAGCATCGTTTTGGGATCTTAACCGCATGTTGGTCCCCAATATACTATAATAAATATCGGTACGTGATCCATCTGAATGAGTAACAGCCTTTCGAAACCACTCGATATTTGATTTAGTTAACGTAGGAGATTTAGATACTGCTTGTATCGGTTTTGAACTCTCCGACTCCCCCTCAATTAATTTAACTTGTTTATCGGGTTCAACACACGATTTTTCAGCATCGGAAACCTCCGAATCGTTTAAATCCAATGCATCCAAATGGAATAAACTTCGGTCAGAAACCTGTTTATTTTTAACTGGTTCCTCTATTCTAACATTGATGGTCTCGATAGCTTTGTCTTTTTCGGGGATCCATACACGATAGCCTTTTGTGCGAAGAGCATAACCTACAAGTACCCCCTTTTCAGCACGCATATCTAGTTTACCACGATTATGTTTAGGAATCCCAACATATGCAGTGGAGATGTTTGACAGACGGCACTTTTCCTCCAAATAATTCGAACGGCGTTTTCGTGAAATTCTTATGGCAAGTACGATTGAAGGTATAGACAAAACATAGCAAAGCCTCCACCCAAAATCTTTCATGCAGTTTAGACTCATTAAATAACGTTCTTACTGCATCTAGGGCCGTTAAATTGAATCTCTCAACAAGTCCGTTCATTTCAGGAGAAAATGAGTTCGTCCTCTCAGGTTTAATACCTCTATCATCTAAATATTTTTCAAATTCCCTTGAACAAAACTCACCACCGTTGTCAGTTCGAATATTAATGATGTTCCCAGTAAACGTTTCAGCACGCTTTTGAAATTTTACAAAACAGTTAAAAACCTCGGATTTTTCCTTCATCAAGTAAACGTAAACTTTTCTGGAAAAATCGTCGATTATAGTTAGAAAATACCTATTACCGCCTCTACTTTTTGTTTTAAACGGGCCTGCTACATCGAGGTGCAACAGCTCTAACGGCTTTACAGACCTAATTTTACCAACTGGTATAAAGGAAACTCGTCGGGCTTTACCAATTTTGCAAGGCTCGCAATTTAAATCTTCATTTTTAAGTGAAGGCATTCCTCTAACTGTATCAACGGTTTTTAATATGTAATCTTTATTTATGTGGGTAAACCTGCGGTGCCACCTTTCTAAGCTGTTTTCCGTATTAACCTGGTTAACCTCTGGACTATGACAATTTTTGTCATTACGTTTAATGTATTGAGGAAAAACATGGTAAAGGCCATTTTTTCGAATAGCTGAAAATAATTTACCACCATTTAAAAACATGTCTATTCTCCCATTTTTACCGACAAAAGTAGCTCCTTTCTCTTCAAAGAGATGGCTCGCCATCAAATTATGTCGTAATTTAGGTTAATATTCGTTGTTCAATACAACAACCTGATTCCTGCCCTTAATTTTACAATTAAACTTTATAGTTCCTCTACCTAGAACTTCACAAGCTACCCCATTAATTGCTGCTTTCATTTCCATACCAGAGATTGGCTCAAAATCCCAAAATAAATCTCTACGCGAGCAAAAATGGGAACTAGCTGCAGTATCAAACAGCCAGGCAGTATTATCAGTATTTGAATTATAATATGCTTCAGCTATAAAACCCACTTCGCCAAGTTTTTCACTAACCCTATGTTTAAACCTTCTACAATTTTTAGCAAGGTGGCCACTTAAACCACTTTTACAACAATTTCTAGATTCATTACGTTTAAAATTAACACTGAGATCTGCTGCACTTACCTGCTTATTAGAAGATCTAGAGCTCTGCTTTGTAGATTTCCTCAACTACACATCATTATATTTATTTTCACTATTATGTAAAGCAACTTCATTAAAAATACTTAAATTAGAATTTTTGTTAAATGAACAATTGAACATTTAACCACTCTGAAATGGGACGACCACCAGCATCTTTTAATTGCATGATGATATCCCTCAATCTCGCACCATAGAGATTCAGTTCCTCACCAGGCTGCAGTTTGCATTCAAAAAAAGAGTCCGTCAATTCCACAATACGGGCACGGCTACTGGGACGAAAATGTTTTTCTAATGCTTGCCAAGCTACATAATCCGCGATACCAGTTAATAAAGGCCTCAACTCTTTACATACATTCAAATAGAGAATGGAATAGGCGCGTATTCTCTTTGCCAACTCAGCTGCGGTAGGAACCTTCGCTGGATCTTCGGTTTCCGGTAGTTTTGTAGACACGCATTCCCATAGAGACTTCTCCATCAGAAGAACACGAACATCCTCTCTCCACGTACTGTAATTATACGACGTTAATTTATCGATAGGAAGAAACTCGGCGCCCGATGAAGACATCATGACTGAACCACTCAACTGAGGAACACAAGCACAAATTTAAAATACCTAACCCCTCTGCATATAGTGGGCTTCAATCAAGGCTGGGACCATAACCCATAACGGGCTGCTAGGGCAAATTAGGCCTAGAAGCCACAACTTAAAGCAGAGTTTAAGAATAAGTGTCCACTGACATGCGAAATAAATTAGGATATAATTCAAACATAACTTTATTAAAACCAATTAAAAACACGATTAAATATATTTAATATAACAATATATGGCCATAACTTCAGCCAAGAACTTATATTAGTTACATTACTGAAAAACATAACATACAAAACGAGCTCTCCGAACATGAAGTCGCTCCAATATATACCATACAAACAGAAATCAACTTCGTAACTAACAGTGAAACATGCAGTTATAGAAATCAGCCAATTAGAAACCAGCGTACGTCATCGGCACGATGACGCAATACTTAAATTGGATTCAGTCATTCATCTCCAGATGCGTGGAATTCGTAAATGTATGACGTCATATCTTTAGAAAAACGAAACGCTCGTAAGTTAAAAGCTGAAAAGATTTCGTAGCTGAACTAGAAAACAAACATCGATACCGAGCAGTCCAAGAATTGGGCGGCAAAGCAAAACGACTTTAAACGTTGATATCTATGCCCTATTTCGATATCGGCAAGAAATGCCGCGATATGACATCAGTATCGTATCGTATCGTAGAATTCGTAGATGGCAGAACTCATATATACAGCTAACTCGACATCAAAGAAAACGCGAAAAGCTGCCTTTTATTAACTCAGCAGATATAGGTCCTATTGTTCTGAATTTTCTAGAACAGTCTTATATCTGCAGTCTAATCGTATACTGAAATTTTTACATTTCTACGTGCAGTATATTTTGAGATCTAAATAGCCATTTTTAAAGCGAAAACGTTGGTATGGTATGGAAGAAGTTCCTAATTTGAAAATCTCGAAAACGGTTCTAACGATTTTCTTTAAATTGATATATAATATAAATCTGATTAAGACGAGGTGAATAACACTTTTCTTTTTTCTGGGAAAACTCGTTTTATTTTTAAAAATCGCTTTTTTTTACTTTTCTTGTCTGTGATTGGTGAATAGGTTTGACGTCACTTCGTATGTAGGAGGAGTCTTAATCCATCTGCTGTGGGTATAAAACTTAGATGGTATAAAATCAGAAACAAAATTTCCAAAGTCATTTTAGGTATTCTAAGTTGAGTTAACAAACTGAATGTAGGCAGTAAATCTTTTTTTTTAAATATTAAAATTTTAAATGTTAATTATTATGTGTTTTAAAATATTAAATATATTAAATGAAATTTCGATTGATATTATCTTTCTCTTTTGTCATGAAGAAATTATTATTCCATATTACTGCTTTTTGTCGAAAAAATATTTAGATTCATTTTTAAAAAAGGGAAAATTTTTTTTAATTATATGTATTCAATATAATTGTTATTTATAATTTTTTTTCAATTTTCAAAAAAAATTATTTTTAATTTCTTGTTTATGAGCGTAGTTTATCACCGTTTTAAATCGTTTATTGAATCCATAAGATTGAATCTTGTTGAATTGAATCCTAAACCACGTTTATTTGTTTATTTGTTAACGGGCAGAAATTCGCTATAATGATGGATTTAGTGTTTAAATTCGTCGTTTCTTTATCGATTCGTCGGTGCGTAGCGACCAAGGAGTTTAAACCATGGAGAAGCCGTTCTTCCCCGTTGTTGAAGCTAGCGACCATGCCCCCTCATCCTCCCAAAACATCGGGTCGCTTAATAGGAACGTATATAAATTTTCTTGTACAAAAGTGCTTTATTGAAAGATCTTTTTTTTTTGTTTCCCGCTTACACTTTTGTTGAATTTAAATCTAAAGCTTTAAGCATGAATCTGATTTCGATTTTATGATGTTTTCACTCTTTATTTTTAAAACAATTGGCAATTTTCGAAGTACGTGTTAATGATCGGACAGCAATCGTGACTTAAGAGATTATTATTGTGATAGTCTTTCACCTACGTTGATATCATGTACTTGGAGGTGGAGCCCTACGCGCAATGGTGGATCCAGGGGGGGGGGGGGGCGGCTGAACAACAAAAAAAAATGCTAAAAATCATTTTAAAAAATTAAATATATATTAAATTATTAACCCCCCCCCCCCGCTCAACAATGCGAATCTTTGTGACTCCTTAAAGCTCTAATCAAATCAAAATTAGGTAATTTCAGACACATCCGTGAAATTATTTTTAATCTCAAGAAGTTTGCAAGTGCACTTATTCAGAAACTATGTGATTAAATAGTGTTTTCCATTTTTCAATAATAGCAAAGAATCTTTGAAAAACTTCTTTAAAATTTGGCGTTTAAAACTGAATTTCAGGATGCGACTGCAAATTGCTCCCTCATGACCACATTTCTGTGGCTGTTAAGTCCTAAAAATTGCCTTAAAATGCTAACTTTGACAAAATTTCTGAATCATTCTTTGACTTTATAAGAAAATTGGAAACGCTTTAATTTCTTGGTATACGAATGAAATTTGTAAATTATATATTTTTACGAATACTAATGCAATTTTAATGTATTTACGAATGAAAATGAATTTGCGAAAGTATCAGAAAAATCGTCAGTTTTAATTTGGGAATAGCTTTCAATATAAAAATTGATCATATTGTGATATGAACCCCCCTCCCCCCCCCACACACACACACCCAAAAAAAAATGAGCCATGATCCCCCGTCTAAATTCAGGGCTGGATCTGACCTTGCCTGCACCCGACCCGAACCCGAAAATTCTATTTGAAGTTGACCCACAACCCGACAAAATAATAAAGGTATCGCTCAAAATAAAATTTAGCTGAAAGCATTTTCTAAAATATTCCATTTTATCATTTAAAATAGGAGCCGTATACGACGCTTAGGGTAGTGAAAGTGTTAAAGTACTTTCTCCAACAGTATTTTTTTATAAAATATTGTACTTTACAGGTAACTGTGAAAAGTTGTTAAATTCTTGGGAAACTAAATAAAACCGTTTGAAAGTCCTTTCCATGCTTCCCCGCCACACTAATGAAAAATCCTTATTTCCTTTTTCTCTTAGTGTTTATTTCAATCACACAAGTTTTTTTCTTCTTTAATAATGAGGGATTTTGAGTGTAATAAACCTGAAAATTCAGCGAGGGAAATTAATCTTCTTTGGCCCCTTACAGGTGCCTATTTAAAAAACAGTTTTGTTTTTCTTATGATATACGGTTTCTTAAGACTAAATTTCTCTTAATTAAAATCTTCTCTTTATTAATCTTCTCTTAATTAATTTCTTCCGAAAACAGGTGTTGGTGGTGTTATGTATGACGGCCTATTATCTACGCGAGGGATATGGGCCCGAGGGGAGTGCCCTCCGTGAGAGGGGGAGGGGGCCTTTCTAAGGGAACCTAACACGTATTTACATAAGGATACCCAAGATTAGAAGAAAACTCCGAACGGTTAGGTCGACGGGCGTGATTGGCTTCGAACCCAGCACCTCCCGCCTATACCAGCTTTGAGAGCAGAACCTCTCAGCCCCTGGTGGGGCCTTCTTCACCCCTCTCTCTCTCCTTTCTTTTCGAAAACCATATTTAATAGAAATAAAAGAAATTGACCTAAAAAGTTTGAAGCATATATTATTTGTTTGCTCATATCTAAATAAAAGAATTTATTTCTCATACTCTGTTAATACCTCACAAATCTTCTTTAACAAATTTAAAATACATTCTTGCATCTAATCTCTGTGGTATTAAGTATTAGTATCTAGAAATTATTTTAAATCTAATGCAAGTACTTTAATAATAAAGGCTGATGTGAAAAAAATAATAAAAATAAAACTCATTTCAGTACATGTTATAAGAAAAATCTCTTCTTAGAAGTATAAAAAATAATTTTTTATTACAATAAAATTATTTATCGTTAATAAAAGTGAAACTTCTCGGAATATAACACCAGTTTTATAAAGTATAATCATAATAATAACTGATTTTTGTCTCTTTGTGTTCAAAACGTAATGTAAGAAAAAATATTTGAAATTATACAATAAAAAGCACATTAATACGTGCAAACAATCTTCCATAAGCGTAAAATTATAAAAAAAATCGCATATTAACTATTAAATTGTTTTTATTCGAAATTTCCTGAACGCTTTTTTCAATGTATCGCTATGCGTTCTTCAATGTTTTGGGAGGATGAGGGGGCGTGGCAGGCTTCACTCTCGTAGCATTGCATAGCGAAACGTTGTCTTCTCCATTAGTTCAACCTCCTTGGTAGCGACAGATATTTATTGGGGGTCGATATGTTTACTTCTCTCTGAGGTAACACGGTTTTTCGCTATAAACATAGCACCTTGGTTATCGACAAACACTGTTTGGGGTATGGACACAAAAACTTCACAAATTTCATTCAGTAAATTGTTAATCCATATCACTTCCTTTGCTGTATGACACATTGCCACATATTCGGCCTCAGTCGAAGATAATGCTGTGATGGTCTGTTTTTTACTTGACCACGAGACAGGTGAATTTGCCAATAAAAATATGTATCCACTAAAGGATTTTCGATCAATCCTGTCGCCTCCCCAGTCAGCGTCTGAAAAAATTTGTAATCCTTTTCCAGTCTTAATAAATTTCAACTTCTTGTGCTTAGTCCCTTTTAGATATCTTAGTATGTGCTTAATTCCTCTCCAGTGTTCTTCACTTGGTCTTTCGTTGAATTGACTCATGTAACCTGATGCATATGCTAAATCAGGACGAGTCCCACATGCTAGATAAAGGAGACTACCAACTGCCTGTCTGTATGGTATCTTGCTACTCTCTTCTTTTATGTTTTCCCACTGATGGTCTTCAACCTTTTTGTACTTTATGTTTGGATCTAGTGGTGTAGCAGCAGGCTTGGCTTCAGACATTTTGAAAGTTTCAAGAACTTCTGTTACATAAGCAAACTGATCTAATGTGATGGATCCATCATCATTCTTGCTTATTTTCATCGATAAAATTTGACTAGCTGGGCCTAGATCCTTTGCATTAAATTGTTTTTTGATTTCTTGCTTAAACTTCTTGATATCTGGTAGTTTTCCAACGATGAGGAGATCGTCTACATATAATCCAATAATGAGGCTTCTTTCACAATTGTAATATATACATGGGTCGGCATCTGATCTCTGAAGTCCATATTGAACCAAAAAATCATTTAAGCAGGAGTTCCATATTCGGCCAGACTGTCGAAGACTTCTTTTGAGATGGCAAACAAGGTGCTCTCTTCCTTTTTCTACACATCCTTCTGGTTGAGCCATATAAATATCTTCATCTAAAGTACCATTCAGATACGCAGCTGTTATGTCCATTTGATCGATATCAAGGTTCATTTCTGCAGGAATGGCCAACAATATACGAATTGATTTCAACTTTATAACTGGTGAAAAGGTTTCTTGAAAGTCGATACCATGAGTCTGTAAATATCCTCTGGCTACTAGGCGAGCCTTGAATTTTACACAGTTTCCAACCTCATCCTTCTTCTTGCGAAATATCCATCTTGATGTAATGATCTTTGTGTCTGGTGGTTTTGGTACAAGTTCCCAAGTTTGAGCTCTTTGGAGATTTTCAATCTCAGACTTCATTGCTTCTTGCCACATTTTTGCTTCATCTGATGACAGAGCTTCTGCAACTGTCATTGGAACTTTATCTTGTACTTTCATTTCTTTTGCATTGTACAAGATATAATTGTCTAAATATTTTGGAGGTCTTGTCACTCTGGTCATTCTTCTGGCTTGTTGGTCACAAGAAGATATACTTTGTTCTTCAGCTGTAGTGTCATTTGCATAGTCAATTTCTTCCTCTTCCATTGCACTTTCATCTTGATCTGTGTTTTGAATTGGGGATTCTTCATTATACTTATTGGAATCTCTTGCTTGTGTGTCTGAATATTCTACACGATGATTCTCAATTGGTAATGCATTTAAGTTGTTAGTATCTGAAATTTGTTCTGAATTTATGTGCGATTCTTGGACTTCTGGTTGACAGGTGTCGTCTTCTAACACTTCTTCATTTTCAATGTGAAGTGTAACAAAATCTTTGTCACTAATGTTTGTGTCAGTGAGTTTGGTCTTGAAAGGAAAAATATTTTCCTCAAATATTACATCTCGGCTAATAAAGAATTTTCTACTCTTCAGATCATATAATTTGTAGCCTTTAATTCCATCAGGATATCCCACAAGTACACATTCTTTGGCTTTAGGATCTAATTTGCTATGTCGCGAGTGGCAGCGTACATGACTCCATGCTCTACATCCAAAAACTCTGAGATTGGTTGAGGTAACTTCTTTGCTAGTCCATAATATTTCAGGAATATTTCCTTTAATAGCCACAGAGGGACATTTGTTTCGAAGATAAGCTGCTGTGGACACTGCTTCAGCCCAAAATGTTGCATCTAAACCAGATTCTATGAGCAAACATCTTGCGGTGTTGATTAGAGTCTGATTCATACGCTCAGAAATGCCATTCTGTTGGGGCGATTCTGGCACTGAGAGTTGTCTTCTTATTCCAAATTTAATAAGATAATTTTCAAATCTTGCACTCTTGTATTCACCTCCATTATCACTCCTTAGAACTTTTATTTTCTTACCATGAAACTTTTCTGCCATACGTCTGTACTCGTCAAATTTTTCCAAGACTTCATCTTTCGTCTTCATAGGGTATACACTAGTATAATGTGAATATTCATTCGTAAATGTAACAAAATAATTTGAGTCGCCCAACGATGATGGAGTGACTCTGCCAGCCACATCAGAGTGTATTATCTCTAGTATATCTTTGGATCTTGTATGACCAGTTTTGGGAAATCTCAGTCTTCTCATTTTTCCTTGTATACACACGGAGCAAAGTTCTTCTTGCTTCGGGTTAAGTTCATGTTTACTGCAACTAAAACCTATATTCAGCCCTTTCAAATCATTGTAATTAACGTGTCCCAAACGCCGATGCCATAATTCTTCACTAGAAGTTCTTGCAGCATAAGCTATGGATTGTTTCTCTTCGACGACATAAAGTTTCTCTTTTCTCTTAGCAATAAAAACAGTTTCATCATTTTTCTCTGTTACTTTGCTTCTCCATTTGCAAACTGAACTTTAAATCCCCGTTCTTCAATTCTTCCAACTGAAAGCAAGTTTCCTCCTAAATTTGGAACGTACAGCACGTTTGCAAGGGTGACAGTACTGGGTTCTTCACTTTCGTCATGTATAAAAAAATTTATATCACCTATTTCAGTTACTCCTATTTTTTCAGAATTCGCAACTTCAACAGTGGATGTATAGGGCTTAAAATTTGTATATTTTTCTTTATCGGACGTCATATGTTCCGTGGCTCCACTATCTAAAATCCACAAATTTGACTTATTTTCATTTTTCAGGTTTACTGATAATGCCCAGTTCTTAAGGTCTATAGCAGTTTTTGCTGTACTTTGCCCTTTTTGCTTGGCTTCTTCGCAGTATCTGGATATGTGGCCCCACTCACCGCAACTAAAACACTTGGTGTTTTTCTTCAAATTTCCTTCACCTTTCTTCGGTTGCCACCTCTTCGTGGTGTTTGATTGTATAGGTTTCTTCTGATTGAAGCTCTTCGTATGGAGTGCACGCTCTTCATGATTTTCAGTAATGGTAGTGTTTCGAGATATTCTCTTTTCTTCAATTAATAGTCTGGATTTAACAATGGTTGTAGTTAAATTTGCTTCGTCCTTTTCTAAATTCAAGATTAGGCTTTCATATGATTTTGGTAAACCGATTAGCATAACCAGAGCCACTTCTCTGTCAGTAAAAGCATACCCACCATTTGATAGTTTTCGATGAATTTCCATAAGTCTGGCAAGGTATGATTGGACAGTTTCACCGGATTTCATCGTAATATTGAAAAAATCCTTCATGAGTTGCAACACATGGAGTAATCCAAATTTTGTATGCATCTCCTTTAGTGCAGTCCATGCATCCTTTGCTCTGACGCAATCGACGATATCATCTAAAAATGTGTCTTCAACTATCAAGAACATAAGTGTTAATGCTTCATCATTTTTCTTCTTTTCGTTGTCTGTTAGATCCAAACCATATCCCGGATCGACTGCTTCCCAGCATTTCTTCTGTACCATAATCGCGCGAGCCCGTATTGCCCACGCATGGTAATTATCACCGTTTAATTTGGGTAATTTATAGTCGTCACCAGCCATTTTTACACACTTGAAAAACGTAACAAAAGTCCTTACTGCTAAAATGCTTCACACTTCTTCAAAAACATTAGCGATGAACGTAATTCAGGACAACTTCTACGTTAGGCTTAGCTAGTGTGCAAAGGCGTCATAGCATGCGATTAATCTTCAAATATCATCAAAATTCTCACCAGAGCTATTCGTGCTGATAACGTGTTAGGGAAATAAATAATCAGCATGCTAGAAAAAACTTGAAATACCTGGGATATAAGGATTTAATATAAGGTAAAGAAGATTTGCGGCATCAGAACATGATGCTTGCAGTTAGCCGCGTTTTACAGGAAGCAACATTGGTAAAGGTGTTGCCAATACGGCAAGATAAACTTCGTGTTTGCCAAAAATGGTAAGACAAACTATTACATGAGAGATAAAAATTAAATTTACATTAAAACAGGATGAAATAGGCATTTTTCTAACAACTTTTAACTAGTCAAACATGTATCAAGCCCAAAACTAGCTTTTTTTGCACCAGGGGCGATATGGATTTTGGCGCCCACACCGTCCTTGAACGCAATTAAAATTTTCAACCACAGGTACCCTATGCAAAAAAAAAAAAAAAAAAAAAAAAAATCGTTAAAAGATACAAATTATTTTAATAATAATGCTAGCAAGGAATATGTAAACAACGCTCTCATAGGATTAACATCAACTTGAAGGTTAGGAATCTGCAATCTGCACTAGTCATGAGAAGAAACTGGAATTGCTGACGTTAAACCTATGGGAGTGTACATTTAAAAATTTCTCCCTTGCGTATTAATAGTTTTAATAGCTGAGATTGAATTCTAACTGGGTTAGTGTTTACTTTTTCGATAATTTTTTTTAAAAGTTACTTTCAATTTCACAGATTTGAAAAGAACGCTCCCATAAGTTTAACATGAGCTTGCGAGTATCTTGTTACTTCATATATACATACATTTTTGTATGAAACTATAAACAATCAATATTTTCATTTGGCACCCCCCCCCCCCCCCTGAAGTATGGGTAGCATTGTTTTGTTTAAAGGGCATGTTTTATTCGCTTTTATATAATAATATAAATTTTGCTTGAAATTTCATGAACATTCTATTTTTGGGTGTAATTCTACTTCTGGACTGGTCTGTCAAGCTTGTAGATAAATGTATAAGTAATTTGGCAAACACATATAATTTTCAGACATGTTACTTTTCCGCGAAAACGCGGAATTCCGCTTTTTCGGTAGTGAATTTTATTATCTCTGGGATCGATTCAAATATGCATTAAAATTTGTTGACATTTTTAATGGGGGGGGGGGGGGGATTAGCGAGAGCGGATGTAATACAACAAAAACGCGAGTACGAACCACGCCAAATTGAGCAAATTTCTTCAACCGATCGCGGGAAAACGCAAATTTCTTCAAAGGATCGTGGGAAAAAATGCGACTTCCGCCAAAGGATCACTGGAAAAACATGATTTTCGTCAAAGGATTGCAGAAAAAAGCGTATTTTGTCAAAGGATCGTGTAAAATATGTGAATTTCGGTGAAAAATCGTGCAAAATACGTGAATTTTGGCGAAAGATTGTGTAATAGCGAATTTCTTTGAAAGGTCATGGAAAAAACGTGGAATTCCTCGAAGGATCGCGAAAAAAGAATGTGAATTTCATCAAAGAATCGCGAAAAAATGCGATTTTTGTCGGATGATAAAGAAACGTGAATTTTGTTAAAAGATCGTGGAAAATGCATAAATTTTTGCGAAAGATCGTGGAAAATGCGTGAATTTTTGGAAAGATTGTGGAAAATGCACGAATTTCGGCAAAAAATCATAGAAAATGCGCAAATTTTTGCGAAAGATCGTGGGAAATGCGCGATCTTTGGCGAAAGATCATGGAAAATGTGCAATTTTTGACGAAAGATCGTGGTAAATGCATGAATTTCTTCAAAAGATTGCGGAAAAAACATGATTTTGGCGAAAGATCATGGGAAAAAAACACGAATTTCTTCGAAAGATTGCAGAAAAACGCGATTTTCGTCAAGTGGTCGGGGAAAAACGCTACTTTCGTCAATATATCGCAGAAAAAGCGCAAATATCATCTGAATGCTGTGGAAAAATGTGAATTTCGTCAAAATTCCATGAGGCCGTGAAAGTTCAGCTTTTTTTTTTGCTGAGCCTGTACCATGTCTGAATTTTGGATTGACAGCCTTGGCATAGAAAGTGATTGCATGCCAAATCGGCACCGATAGCCTAGATACAGAAGACGAGTTCTATTTTTTTTCATTATTTACCTGTAAAATTACATAATGTTGGATTATACATGAAATTAAAAAGTATTGAATAAACCATAAACAATCCAAGTCTCTTAAAACTGAAGAACATTGCGTTTTCGATAACGGTTACATCGATGAGAAACGTCATCTTTTGCTTTGTTGAAGAACCGGAGGGGGGGGGGGGGATATGACCTTCTAAAGATAAAGAAAGAGTCAGTACTTAACAAAAAAAGAGTATGACTTGTAGAAACAGTGAAGTTTGGATGTATAGTACTGTAAATTCTTGTAGTAAAATATAAATCTAAACTTTAAATGCATTTTTTTGAAAAGTTATTTTCGGTGAAAATTCCATACGCAAAACATGATTTCTAAAAAAGTTATTGGAATATCATTATGAAATTTAAAATAGATTTAAATTTAGAAGAAATATTTTTTGGCTTATGGGTGTTTTTGTGGACTGATATGAATGACATGGCGTAGAAAGTGATCGTGTACCAAATCTTCATAGCAGAAACTGTGCAGCACGGCAGCAGCGCTGCAGATTATTTTAGACCTTGCAGATCAATCTACCAGCTTAAAAATAAATATTAAGCTTTAAAAAATCACAAATTTACTTTGTTTTAGGAGTTATTGTGTTTGTTATTAATTTTCTTTGTAAAATGTAAATTTTGCTTATATTATGGGTTACTGTGAGTATTTATTATAGTAGCTTAGTTCAGCATTGTTGGGTCGCAGATAAATTTTGGTTTGCTGCAGATTGATACTGAAAATTCTGTTTCTGGGTGCCAAATCATCACTGACTAGCCTAGATACAGAAGACAAGTTCTGTTTTTTTATTATTTACCTGTAAAATTGTATAATATTGAATTATACATGAAATTAAAAGGTATTGAATAAGCCACAAACAATCCAACTCACTTAAAACTGAAGAATACGTTGTTTGTGATAACGGTCGCATCTTTGATGTTAAATGTCATGCTTTGCTTTGTTAAAAAACTGGGGGGGGGGCAAAATATGGCCTTCTAGAGATTAAAAAAGGGTCAGTACTTTTAAAGAAATGAGTGACTTATAAAAACAGTGAAGTTTAGATGTATAATTACTGAAATTCTTGTAGTAAAACAAAAATCTAAACTTTAAATGCATTTTTTGGATAATGTAATTTTCGGTGAAAATTCCATACACAAAACATTATTCCTCAGAAAATTTTTGGAATATCTCTATGAAATTTAAAATATTATGTTGTTTACACTATGGTGAAGGCAGTGAACTAAAGATTTAAATTTAAAATAAATTTTTTTGTTTTATGGATGTTTTTGTGGAATGACATTGATGAATTTTATGAAAATTAACATGTAAACAAGTGCATTATGCTATAAGTTTGAAACATTTAAAACATTTTTTAGATTTTAGTTCATTGCCTTCACCAATGTCATAAATATGAAATGTACAAAGGAAACTAACATACAGTAAAATTTTCGGTTAGGTGGGCGCCAGTGTTATAAATACATGGATATACATACATATATATGTATATATACATATATTGTATATATACACATATATGCATGTGTATGCACATACTTGTATATGTATATAGATGTATATATATATATATACATCTGTATATACATATCCATGTATATATAACACTGCCGCCCGACTAACCGAAAAGTACCAAATTTTCTTTAGAGCATTTTGGGCCAAATTTTACTATAAATTCCTCCATTAACCAAAATTTTATCAATGAAGAAAATATTTTTTGCTCTTTTTCACATTTTCTAGTCATAATCTTAATAAAAATACGTTTAAAAAATAATTAAATAGCTCAGTTGCTCTGTGCATAGTCAGACACCTGAAATGTTGGATAAAAAAGTGTCTGTTAGATAAGTTATTTCTATTATGTTTATGACCAGTTATGGAGAATTTCTAGAAAATCTTACCAGCCAAGGATTTATTTCAACAGCCAGTAAAATGCAATGTACAGTTAAAAAATTTTATGACAAAATTACGCAACTCAAAATAGTTGGTTACTATTACTGTCAGAGACCTGGTGCTGGAATCGGAGCCGGAGCGCTCCGGAGCTGTATTTTCCCTGGAGCTAGAGCTCTAAAATTTACTCTGCTCCAGGGCTCCTTTAGTTTATTATTATTTTTTTAAATCTTTTTTTTTTCAGTCTTTTAAATGTCCAGATTTAAAATATTTTAATTACATCATTATTCAGTATTTTAATTATATCATTTTTTAAGGTTTTTTTTAAATTAAAGATGTAAAACTTCTCACAAAAATATGGTAACACTACTTCACTTCTACTTGAGCTAAGTGGCAACACTATTTGAAAACAAATATGACTGCCTGTTGTTTACATGTGCAGTTGTACAATTTTGGTTGTTTGAAAAGCGTAGAAGAAATTTAAGATTTTTGTGTTTAAAATTCCACCAAACTTTCTATTTTAAAAGCAAAAGCTAAAAGATGCAATATTCTCTGAACAAGCATTTCAAGTTTGTTGAGAAGAAAAATGCATTTTGTCAGATCTTTAATGAAGGTAAAGAAAGAAAGAATTTGTAAGCAAAAAATTAAATGTGTAAATTAAAATCTGCAACTCAGAAGTGCGAAGTCGGCGCCGAGTTGGAGCAGTTCCCGGAGCCGGAGCCACAGTATTTTATCTCGGAGCGAAGCTGGAGCATCAAAAATTTTCCGGCTCCAGGTCACTGATTATTGTAATGCATTTTCATATATTTCTTTCACTATAAAATTGAGAAATATAAACAAGAGATGAAAGTTTAATATAAAATAGAATTTTGTACCATGTTTACATCACAGTAATTAGGAAAGTTGAAAAATATGGCTAACTACTTATTAAAAAAACATTTTCGGCATACCTGTATAGTTTGCAGTTTTCAATAACTACCTAAAAATTCACTCATATTGTCAGAAAATTCACTCGCCAGTGGCTAGTAAAATGATGCATTTTCCTACCCCTGAGCATGATATTGTTATTTTATTTTAATGTCATAAACACACTTCTCAGACTTATGGCAAATTATTTCACAAGATAATTCACTGATGATCCAGCAACCAATTTTTTGATCATTTGTACCTTTTGAACAATGTAAAACCACTACATGAATCGTGATTCTTGTTAGTTCAGACATAATGCCTTAGAATAATCACATATATGGGATTCAAAAGTAGGTATAGGTACATTAGCAGAAATTTTACTAAAGGAAATATTCATGCAACCAATTTTTTGATCATTTGTACCTTTTGAACAATGTAAAACCACTACATGAATCGTGATTCTTGTTAGTTCAGACATAATGCCTTAGAATAATCACATATATGGCATTCAAAAGTAGGTATAGGTACATTAGCAGAAATTTTACTAAAGGAAATATTCATGTGTATTTTAAAAGAAACTAGAACTTTGTTGAGATATAATCAGTTATTGTTAAAGTTTCATCGGAGCTTGAGCAAAGCATAGGTTTGCATTAAGCCTAACCAAAGAAACCAAGGTCAAGCTCAAATTGTTATTTTCGAGTGCTGGGTACAAAATGTATGAATTTCCTTACATCACAGTTTATTTCAAGGAAAAATTGTTATTTAGTGAAAATTAACACATCATTTAAATTCATCTATGAACTTAAATGTTAAAATGAGTTTCATTACTTACGTTCCACGTAGTGCAGATAATAGATGTTTGCAGATTATGCATTTTGCGGAGTTCACAGAGTTTACTGTATTTCACTTTATTATAAGCATTCATTATGATTTCTAGTCCTTTATTAAATTGTTGCTCAAGAAAATTTAAACATTTATATACCATTTATGTTTATTTCTGCATTTGAATCACTTTCAGCATGATATTGTGTTATTTTATTTTCATGTCATAAACACACTGCTCAGATTTATGTCAAATTATTTCACAAGAAAATTTACTGGCTGTCTAGCATTCAATTTTTTGATCATTTTTACCATTTGAACAGTTGAAAGCGCTACATGGATCATGATTTTTGTTATTCCAGACATATTTTCTTGGAATAATCACATATAGCATGCAAAAGTAGGTATAAATACATTAGCAATAATTTTACTGAAGGAAATATTCCTGTGTATTGTAAAATAAACAGAAACTTTATTGAGATAAAATAAGTTATTGTTAAAGTTTCATTGGTGCTTGAGCAAAGCATACGTTTGCATTAAGCATAACCAAACAAACGTCAATGCTTAGCTCAAATTATTATTTTCAAATGCACAGTACAAAACTCATCAATTTCAATATATTTCATACAATGTTGAAAAATTTTAAGACTTTTTGTTTATTGCAATGCAAGAGTTCAAGCAATTAACAATATAAAGCAGAAATGAAATATCTTTATAATAACTATGTGCTTTTCATAGAAACATGTACAAAGGAAACGTAAAATCTTAAAAACATGGAACGCTTAAATTTACAAATATCGCTTGTTTACACTTAGGCTGGGATTACGGTGCCTCGCTATCTTAAATCTTACGCTCGATCGTAGGATGGGCGTTCCTGCAATCGATCGTAACTTGGTATTACGGTGCCTCAGCGTAAGTCCTCGTGCTTCGGCGTAAGTCCTCCTGCAGTCAGCCAATCAGAGGCCGCAGTTACATTTGTTGTGGTTGCGCGCGCATCCACTTGCATCTTATCTTACGGCTGCTTCCAAGCTGTCGTAAGATCGCGAGGCACTGTAATGCCGTTTACGTTTTGTAGGCACCGTAAAACCAGTCTTAGGCTGGGATTACGGTGCCTCGCTCGACCGTATCTTACGCTCGATCGTAGGATAGGCGTTCCTGCGATCAGTCGTAATTTGGTATTACGGTGCCTCGGCGCAAGTCCTCGTGCTTCGGCGTAAGTCCTCCTGCAGTCAGCCAATCACAGGCCGCAGTTACATTTGTTGTGGTTGTGCGCGCATCCACTTCTGTCTTAACTTACGACTGCTTCCAAGCTGTCGTAAGATCGCGAGGCACCGTAATGCCGTTTACGTTTTGTTTATATTGTAAGTCTCTAAGTTGATCTTAAGTGAGGCACCGTAATCCCAGCCTTACTGATTGAAATTTTGGCTAAAACGGTCTCAGTTAGATGAATTATTTTTCTATTTTCACGGTTTAAAAAGTTCAAATTTTAAAAGATTTCTTTAACTCGATTTTAGTTAATGAAATCTTGGAATATGCACACACAAATTGTTTTCATAAATTCTTGTGACACTTTGATTTGTTTTATTTATTTATGGTTGTTTAATAAACCAAAGGTGGATCTTAATGTGAAAAAGTTTTTACATGTATTTATAAAAAAAATAAGAATTTTTCATATCAATTTCAACATATTTCATACAATGTTGAAAAATTTTAAGACTTTTGGTGTATTACAGCGCAAGAGTTCAAAACATTAAGAATATAAAGCAAAAATGAAGTATCTTTATCAAAACTGTCTGCTTTTTCATAGAAACATGTAAAAAGGAAATATGAATTCTTAAAAATATGGAACGCTTAAATTTTCAAATATTGATTGTTTTTCACTATATTATTGAAATGTTGGCTAAAACAGTTTCAGTTAGATAACTTATTTCTATTTGAATCATGTTTATGAGTAACCTATAGTGTTAAATAGTTCAAATTTTAAAAGATTTCTTTAACTTGATTTTAGTTAATGAAATCTTGGAATAATGCACACACATTGTTTTCATAAATTATTGGACACTTTGATTCGTTTTATTTTTTTATAGCTGTATAATAAACCTAAGGTGGATCATAATGTGAAAAAGTTTTATTTTACATGTACACAAAAAAATATATATATGTCTTCAATTTTAGCATATTTCATACCATGTTGAAAAATGTTAACACTTTTGGTGTATTACAGTGCAAGAGTTCAAAACATTAAAAATATAAAGTAAAAATGAAATTCTTTTATAATAACTGTCTGCGTTTTCATAGAAACATGTGAAAAGGAAACATAAAATCTTAACAACATGGAACGCTTAAATTTCCAAATATCGCTTATTTTACACTTGATACTTGAAATGTTGGCTAAAACAGTTTCAGTTAGACAAATTATTTCTATTTGTATCGTATTTATGAGTAAACTATAGTGTTAAAAAGTTCAAGTTTTAAAAGATTTCTTTAACTTGATTTTAGTTAATGAAATCTTGGAATATGCACACACACATTGTTTTCATAAATTCTTGTGACACTTTGATTCGTTTTAGATGGAGGATTGTAAAGGTCAATGGAAATCACAACTATGAATTTATTGCATTGGTCTTTAATTTTTTTTTTTTTTTTTTTTTTTTTTGTGGTTTTATCTTTTTATCACTAACCTAAAAAAAGTAATGATATCAATACAAAAACCCTTAACGGGTTAAAAGTTTGTAACGCAGCACTTTATCTTTAGCTCTAAGAATTTTAAATTTGGAACTTAAAAATAATGATATCAATTTTGAGTGACGCAATGCTATTAATTTACCTATACATATATGTATCAAAATTTATTCATTGATGCTTTATCATTTACATCTCATAAATTCGAATTATGAATTTTAAAAGATATGATATGAAAATTTAAGTGACGCCTTGATGTTGCTTAAAACGATTAGTTTTAAAATTCAATTTAAATTTTCTTTTGGCTAAATACATTTACACATCTAAACAATACTTTTCATTTTCCAATGCACTGTTGAATATATTACTTTCACTGAATCTATATACTGCACTGAATTGTATTCATTTGAATAAATTGATTTATCTTTTGTGCCACGCTATCCAAAAATCAAAAATAAAATTTATGTAAATACTTTTTTGCGTCATTGTATCCAAACTAAGTTAAATGTATGCAAATGGATAATATGACGAAAAAACTATTTACATAAATTTTACTTTTTATTTTTGGATAGCGTGGCACAGAAGATAAATCAATTTATTCAAATGAATACAATTCAGTGCAGTATATAGATTCAGTGAAAGTAATATATTCAACAGCGCATTGGAAAATGAAAAGTATTGTTTAGATGTGTAAATGTATTTAGCCAAAAGAAAATTTAAATTGAATTTTAAAACTAATCGTTTTAAGCAACATCAAGGCGTCACTTTAATTTTCATATCATATCTTTTAAAATTCATAATTCGAATTTATGAGATGTAAATGATAAAGCATCAATGAATAAATTTTGATACATATATGTATAGATAAATTAATAGCATTGCGTCACTCAAAATTTGATATCATTATTTTTAAGTTCCAAATTTAAAATTCTTAGAGCTAAAGATAAAGTGCTGCGTCACAAACTTTTAACCCGTTAAGGGTTTTTGTATTGATATTCAGATACATAAATAACACATACTAAAAAAATTCAATATCAGAGTGAAAACAGGTGAAAATATTATTATCAAATTGAATAATATTTGATCTTATCTTTATTGAAGAAAGCATATGCGTATAGACATATACTATTATAAAACGGTAAATAAAAAGAAAATCAGACAATAGTTATGCAACAGATTATTTGAAATATTTGAAAGGAGAAAAAAAAAATATTTCCAAGAGAGTCATCAACTTTTAAGTCCAATTACTTTTCACATAATAAACAGAAATTCTTTAATTGAAAGCGAAAGCATATCCATATGGGTCTTTTGAAGATATATCGTGATTCTTTACAAAACATTAATTCCTTAGTGTTGTAAGATGGAAAGATATACTCTCAACTGACTCTCTGTGTCATAATGGAATGGCCCATAGAATGTAACAAATACAGTAGAACCTCTTTTATCCGAAACTCTTTTAACCGAAACTCTCTATTAACCGAAATCCATTTTTAAAGCTTTTTATTTTCTTTTAATTTTTTTTTTACTATCACATTCCTTGTGTGCAAAATCCATTTTTAAAGCTTTTTTTAATAACTATCACATTCCTTGTGTGCAAGTGGTCCTTTCCGAACTACGAAAACATAAATATTTTCGATCCCCTTTCTTAGAGTTCCTTTGAATTTAACTTGATCTTCCGTAAGCACCGGAGTGGAACGAAGAAAACTAACAAATTAGCAATTCTGAAGCTTTTGAATGCTTTTCAAAAGGTTTGGCATGGCTGGAGCAGCAGAAAGTCTGTGATAACGATGAACTAATAATATTTAAAAACTCCGTGATAGAGCTTCAAATCAAAGGCAATCGAAACTGCAACAAACGAAACATTTTTCAAACTCTTGTGATATATATAAAAGGTACTTAATTTCAAAATTAAAATTCGGGTAATTTATTCTTGTTTCTATTTTGCTATTGCTTTATTTTTATTAAGCACTTGTTACCATAATAAGAAATATTGCATATATTTCTCCTTAATCTTAAAATGGAAGCTATCTCGATTATCCGAAAGAGGGTCGGTCCCAATTACGTCGGATAATCGAGGTCCTACTGTATTACCTTTTTGTACCCAATTGTGTTATGTTAGGAATCAAAAAGCAGTCTTGATTTTTTTCCCCAGTATATCACCGGCATATTGATTTTTAGGGTTTAGTTCATCTGACGAAATCCTATTCGTCTCGCTCCTCTGTTTGTCTGTCCGTCACGGAGCCCGTTCTCAGAAACTATATATGTTGGAGACTTGAAATTTTGCATACTTACAGCTGAACACCTCACATCAAACGAAAAAATCCTAAAATTTTGAAAAAGTCTTATATTTAACCCTCTAGGCTCCAACTTGTGTATTTTAATCTTTTTGTTCTAGCTGAGCCCCTAATTAAGTTGGAGACACTTAAAATTTTGACTTATAGCTGAACACCTCGCATCAAACGACAAATCATAAAATTTTTGAAAAATTTTTATATTTAACCCTCTGGGCTCTAACTTGTGCATTTTAAGCTTTATCTTCTATCTGAGCCCCTAATTAAGTTGAAAACTTGAAATCTTGCATACGTATAGCAGAACACTTGCGATCACACGAAAAATCATAAAATTTTCAAAAAGTCATATTATTTACCCACCGGGCTCTAACTTGTGTATTTTAAGCAATTTTTCTAATCTCCCCCCATTGCACCCGGTGGGTACTTTTCTAACTTTTGCCGACACCACTTTGACCACTCTTTCATATTATGCACATAGCCTTACATATTTCAGTTCCATTTTTTACTACCAGGGGGCGCCTACCTATCTCGGGTGAGACCCGATCCCCTCGACTAATATACCTACGGATAAGTTGTAAAACGGAGTTTCGTTCGGATAGAGGTTTGTGTAGAATAGAGTGCGCCCCCTGGTTGCCAAATGTGGAACTAACAGATTTCGCAAAAGGATAAAGTGTTTTGAAAGGAATATTAAACGAAACCCTCTGTGCAATCTGTGATCACACTTTACCCACTTGTTATGTCTATGTAATATTGCTGATGTCTGAATTTTCCTTCAATTGATTTTTTGTGCCTACATACGAGGAAAAATCGTAATTTTTTTAGAAATTTCTATGGTATTTTGAAGATGAAGAAAATAAATGGCAACTTCCAAACCTGAGCAATGTGATTTTCATATGTAACACTACATCAGGCATCAGTTTCACAGATGTTTTAAAACTCCTTTGATTTTTATAACTCTTTTTATTTTCTCGAAATTAACAAATTTTTAATTTTTACAATCAATTTAAGACTAACTTCGCTCTTAGCAAATTAATGTTACTAAATAAAGTAGATATTTTTCCAGAGATTATAATATAGAAATATATTAAGTTTATGTTAAATATAGTTTTCAAGATACGGAACTTCCAACTTCCAACTCTGAACAATTTCACACATGCCATTCTATGTCACAAGCTTTTAAATGTCCAAAACAGTTTTTTGTCAAGACATTTTGCATAGCTCTATTTAAATATGAATTGAATTTGCGCATCAATTTTTTTTTAAAATTCGTTACTATGTGGCCACAACTTTTTCGCAGTCGAAGTCGGCGCAAACTAAACCCTGAAGGACCTATAAACAATTTGCACAACAATTCATCGTGTGCATTGCGAAATCTACAAATTCGAAAACAATATTTTCCAATTTTTCATTACTACCCTCTAACTGTTGTAATACATTAGTAACGCTTTAACCCTTTAGTGGGCTGTGTCCACAAAAAAAGTATACCTAATTTTAATTCCAAAACTGACCAATGGAACCAATAATATTTAATTAAAATTTTCCTTTTATAAAATACGGGAAAATCAGCCAGGGCCGAAACTAGCCTTTTTTGCGCCCGGGGCAAACGTGAATTTTGGCGCCCCCCCCCCCCTTTCTTCCTCAAAGTATATTTACAAAGAGAATTTTGCTAATTTTCTAATGGCCGACTTATTTTAAAATTCAAAATATGTAATCATAAAATATGTAATATTGAACTACAAGAATTGAATGTGACGTTTGTTGCAATTATAGTTAGTTCACATAAAAGTATTCGCATGTATTACCGGCTACTTACAGCGTTTGCTTATACAGTAGAGTTCCGACTATCCGAGTCCCGCTTAACCGAGTTTCCGCTTTCACAGAGTTATTTTCTTCTGATGGACTGATGACTTTCATTATTATGAAACAGCCATTATAAATGGAGTGTTAGGTGGAGATGAAAGAACAGCCGTAAAAAGTTTGAACTCTGATTTTCTGGTCAGAATGGGGGGGAAAAATGGCCATAATTTAAAAAAAGAAAAGAAAATTATGGCCATTTTTTTTTTCTATTCTGACCAGAAAATCAGAGTTCAAACTTTTTACGGCTGCTCTTTCATCTTCACCTAACACTCCATTTATAATGGTTGTTTCATAATAATGAAAGCCATCAGTCCATCAGAAGAAAATGATCGATTCCAAAGGTATAATCTTTCATTTGGCGCCCTTTGCCTCTGGCGCCCGGGGCACATGCCCCTCTGCCCCCCCCCCCCCTTAGTTTTGGCCCTGAAATCAACAAGTTTTTATTTTCTGATAAATTCGTTTGTAAATTCTGGTGCCAGCCCATCATTTTACAAACAGACTTACTCCGCGTCGGAAAGGGTTGAGAAAAATTAGATTTAGGAAATAGATCTTTGTGTTTGGAATGCTATTAAATAAGGTGAAATAGTTCCATCTACATTTAATATTAACTATAGTAATCTACAGGGTGATTATAATTAAAGTTTAAGTTTCAAAACGCTCTAAAAAACGAACCACTGATTAGAATACAGTAGAACCTCTTTTATCCGAAACTCTCGGTTAACCGAAATCCATTTTTAAAGCCTTTTTTTTTTAACTATCACATTCCTTGTATGCAAAATCCATTTTGAAACCTTTTTTTTCTTTTTAAAACTATCATATTCCCTGTGTGCAAGCGATTCTTTCTGAACTACGAGCTCATATAAATATTTTCGATTCCCTTTCTTAGAGTTCCTTTGAATTTAACTTGAGCTCTCGCAAGCTACGGAGCAGAACGAAGAAAACGAACAAATTAGTAATTCTGAGAGTTTTGAGCGTCTTGCAAAAGTTTGGCATGGCTGGAGCAGCAGAAAGATTGCGATATTGGTGAACTAATAATATTAAAAAACTGTGATAGAGCTTCAAAGCAAAGGCAATCGAAACTACGACAAACAAAACATTTTTTCAAATATATGTAAACGGTACTTAATTTCAAAATTAAAATTCAGGTAATTTATTCTTGTTCCTATTTTGCTATTACTCTATTTTTATGAAGCACTAGTTACTATAATAAGAAATATTGCATATATTTCTTCTTAATCTTAAAAATGAAGCATTCTCCATTATCCGAAAAAATTTCGATTTTCCGAAATAGGGTCGGTCCCAATTACTTTGGATATTCGAGGTTCTACTGTAATGTCAAAATTGAACAGCATATTATTGAAGAAGGGGGAAAGAACATGAACAAAAAAAAAAAAAAATAGTTCCAAATTTTAGTGACAGATGGCGCTGTAAGCGTCAGAAGATGTAAATTAAAACACCTGGCGTGGGCACGGCCATTTCAGGTGTTATAAAAGTTCTGGGTAAACGGCGTTTCCTCATTTCGCGTCTCAGACGTTCGCCATGAGTGTCTCAATGAAGGACTGCGCTCTGCTTGTAAGGCTTTATTACAAGAACGGTGATTCTGCACCAGTACTCTGCAGAAGTTCAGGACCCTCAAGGGTATGAAAAAAGGCGTTGGACCGATGACTGTCATGGGTCTGGTGAAAATGATGAAAAAATTCGAAAATACAGGTTCGTTTGATGTGCAGCCTAGAGGAAGGAAAAGATGTGATTCGGCGGTAGTTGAAGAAGTGGCCACAGCAGTTCAGGAGGAGTCGAGCGGTTGTGTGCAACCATGCAGTGCACGGAGAATTGACCGAACATTGGACAGGCCTGTGAGCACGGTGCATAACATCCTACAAAACATCCTGCAATGCTATCCGTACAAAATTTGCCACGTGCAGGAGTTGTTTCCTTCTGACCTGCCAGCAAGAGAGAGTTTTGCTTTGGAATTTCTTGCTCGCATGGAAGGGATAATGATTGGCTGTGGAAAATTCTGTGGACAGACGAAGCATTGAAGCAGACGACATTTGTAGTCGAAATTCTGACGCTTACAGCGCCATCTGTCGCTAAACTTTGGAACTATTTTGGGGCTCATATTCTTTCCCCCTTCTTCAATAATACGCCGTTCAATTTTGACGTCATTCTGATCAGTGGTTCGTTTTTTAGAGCGTTTTGAAACTTAAACTTTAATTATAATCACCCTGTATAATAATAATAAATTATTTAAAAAAATAACATGGCATGGCATTAATAAATACAAAAAACACAGTTCTTGCTTACATGTTTTTATTAAGCCTAGAGGAACATCTAAAGCGGAGTTTGCAGTAATTGAATGCGGTCCTCCGGGATCATTCCCAGCCATTCCAACACCTCTGTCTGTTCAAGAGGACAGTTAGTAGAAGACTGCGTGTAAGTCTTATAGTTTGCTACGAGAGAATACTTTATTGCAATTTATATTCTTATAGGATTTTTATGTTAGACAGACGCCCAAGGGTAAATCTTGAATAATTGGCTTCAATTTCAGTATACGTTAAGTGCCCATGCACTCCTAGACTCACGGGTTATAATTATGGCCATATGTTGCACGGTACTCGAGATTTCAATTGTAGCTTGAAATAGAGAGGCAAATAAAGCATGCGTTCGAGACATCAAACACGTGTCTACACTTAAGATTCTCGAATTGATTCAGACATAATGAAAACAGGTTATACTTGATTAGGCTGTCATTACTGCGACTTATATCTCTTATAGGTTTCTAACTATTTGAAGTGTTAACTTGGGACAGATATAGTAATTGATTCAGCGACTAAGGAAAAGATAAATGGTTTCAGAAAAGGATAGAATAAAAGTTACAGAGCATCTTTTCCATTTTATAACATGTATAACTATGTAGGGATGCACCGAATAGTGGTTTTGGCCGAATACCGAATATTTTGCCTACAGGCGAACCAAATACCGAATATTCGGCTCGCCGAATAGTAACTGCTAGGCCGAATATTCGGCTTGTCGAATAATTTTATATTTCAAAGTTTAAAGGCATTAAAATGATAAATTTTAAAACAGTTTTATATAATATTTAAAACAAAAACTGTGTTTTTGATAATCAAGAGCTTTTTTCAAATAAACTTTATGCTGAAAAAAATCTGCTTTGAGTTATTTAGCAATAGGATAGTTATAAAACTTTTTCAATTAAATAAAATTTTTAATTTCATGGCTTCTTCTGTGAATTAAAACAAATGAATAAAATTTTCTTAAAATCTAAAACAAACATTTTAAAATCAAAGAGAAATTGTGTAAAAATTGGAAGAAAAAGTGTACAGGATCATGTATTATTTGTTTGTCAGGAAGAGACTAAAGTAAAAGTAAATAAATAATACAATCTATTCAAATTTTATATGGTGGCAACTATCAACAATAACTGTTCTACACTCTTTGATTGAGCAAGGAAATTTTTAAACGCATCCTAGATCGGTGTCTGGAATGGGCGATCATTTTCAGAGATTGTACGTTGTTCTTAAAATCTTAGCAAGAAACAGATTACTTACTGGACAATGTTCAGTAACATGCATTTATACATAATTAATTCCTATGAAAATCCTCGTGATTGGTTACTCTGTCTCTGTGTGTCCCTCGCAATACCGATTGGACCGCCTCATTCATCGCGGACATGTTAGGATTTCTGAAGTCCGTCGTTGTTATTCGGCCATGTTAGGAGAAATCTGTATGAGCTTCAAGAATGAGTAATTGTTGAAAAGTACTAATAGCAGCCGCAATAGGTTACCACAATACAGCCAAATTTTGACCAACTTGGCAAGATATCGCCAAATTTGGCGAAAGTTGCCATACATGACGCCAACTTGGCGATAGCTGGCTAATTTGGCGAAATTCCCATTGAAACCCACTATTTTTTCATAATCGAGCTGACCGAAACGTAATTTAAACTCTGTACATTTAAGATTTTTTTCGAAATATATGGGTCAGAATTTAAAGTGTAATGTACGAAAATGTACGTCTTTTCATTTTCAATGCGATGCTACTAATAAAATAACCACCACTAGACGGCGCTGGACTATCCTAACTGCCCGATTTTAATGTGCTTTACATAGCCGAATACAGAAATTAAATTCTCGGTACTTTTCCAGTACAGGGGCCTTGGTGAAATAGAGAAAACTGTATATATCTGGATATCTCATTTTCCGTCATTCTTGACGGGCTACCTTTCTAGTGTTACTTATAATAATAAATATTAATGTATTTATAAGGGAGAACTTATGAGAATATACTAATTTAATAAAATTATTTATTAAATTATAATAATTTTATATTTTGTTTAGCAAACACATAATTTAAATTTCAATTATTTTTAGTCATTCGCTTCCCCCCCCCCCCACCTCTATCGCCACACGCACTAAAGGGGGGCGGAATTGAATGTGTTATTCTACTGAAAAATTTTTGAGTTCATCCAAAATTTTTCAAAAGTTGGCACTACTGTCGATTGGAATCGGAGAGAGATGCGTGGAAAGAAAATAAGATGAAGTATTGGCCTTGGCAATTCAAGCGCTTGAATACGCCATCTGGTGGAGAAAAGATGTAACTTCTCGCTTCAGGATAATGCCGTGCTAGCGCATTGCTTTACATGTACTTTAAATTTGTTCAGAATAATTATTCTTTGATACAATTTCAGATTTCCTGTGACATTTGTGTTCTGTCTTATATGACAAAATAAAAATTATCCGAATTTTAATATCTAAAACTTTCAAATGCATTTACAATGAAGAATTATTTCAATGGCACTTTAGCATTAGTTAAAGGGAAATTAAAGGGACAATTTTCCTGTACCGAAGACTGCGAGCAGCGCCTCTATAGGCCGTTTTAATTCCCAATTTTCTATGATGTGTTGATTAACCTCTAATAGTTTATAGCTAGCTTTTTTTAAAGCTGTTTTTTCATCCAAAGAAGCTATTTTCTGACACATTTTTTAGCCCCCGATATACTATTTCTTTCGGCCAGCAATTTAAATGCAATCTCCAAAGAATAACGTTCCGTTATATAAGCCAGACGTAAAACAAAGCAAATGTATCATTGTGCGGTTACATACGGATAATCTCAATTGAAATTTTTTAAACTTCTAAGCATCGCACATTTTCAATTTTTATACCGTCGTATTGGAGAAAATAGTACTTTTAAATGCAATTGGTTTGAAAACTGCATCTCAATTCATTTTTGGGACATTAAGTTTTTTGTAGTTTTTAGCGCTATTATTTTAATGTTGGCAACTCAAGTACTCCTTTTCTGTCGAAAGCAAAGGGAAAGGCGAAATTTGACTTTCCATAAGACTTTTAGCATTAGTGCGAAATCCGGCAATTTCATTGACTATCGGTGAACCGGACTTCTTTCCCTGAAAGGAAAAAATCCATTTTACAAGTAACAGCGCTGCTACTCATTTCATCAATTGTATTTCTTGATAACAATAACTTGATGCATTAAAAAAAAGCGTATATATTTCTCAAACTGGACACAAAATCAATTGTTATAATGTTAATAACATAATATATCATTAATTATTAAATTTGATTGAATTTTCTATAAGAAAATTATCAAAAATTCTAAAACCTCATTGACTTAGTTAAATTATGATAAAATAATGAGATTGTTATAATAAGCTGCTTAGAACTTTTTTTTTTTTTTTTTTTTTTTTTTTTTTTTTTTACTCAGATGTTTGCAATCAGTCTTAAAGTTCTAGCAGCTTAACTAAAAATAAATAATTGAAGTTCCATCTAGATATATAAAAATATTTTTCTATGTCAGTTTAAAAGATACTATTATTACATTTAAATATATATCTTATTTTAATTATATAACATTAGCTCCTAAGTGGTATTATGTAGTAAAATTTAATCACAATATTATATTTCGAATAAAAATTGTAAAGCTATTGATAATAAATTAATAAATAAAGATAAAAACAAAAATCTCCATAATAATAATAATAATCGTTATTTTAAATATATATAGCAACTATTAGCAAAATATTTTTCATTGTACATGTTTGATGTATATTACATTTTTATTGCAGCATATATATATATAATAAAACTTTTTGCGAATAATTATTAAATCACAGATATATATATATATATATATATATATATATATTTGTTTTTGTTGCATTTTTACCATACATTCAATTATTTAAAGTATAGTAATTTACTGTCTTCAATGGTTAAATTATCATTAAAATATATATTATTAATGTAATTTATAGATAAAGGATAAATAATTCATTTTTAAAGATGAATAATTTAATTCTGTTAATTACTATTTATATGTTACTAGAGTTCTAGCATAAAAGTACTTTTCATGAAAGTGTAGAAGATATTAAAATTAAATTTTAATAAATATTCATTTTAAACATACAGTTTATATATGATAAGAATTTAGTAGAATTGAATATACAATAAAAAAAATTAGAAAGCAGCTGATAATTGATAAATATTTTTATATATGAAAGATAATTCTTAATTTTGAGAAATGAACACTTTAATAAATTAATTCTGCTAATTATACATATATATAAAACTTACTAAAGTTCCAACAAAAAATATTTTTAATGTAAGGTAAAAATATATTATTATTACATTATTATTAAAAAATAGATTAAATGAACATTTTAATTTAATTATTTAAATTTATTAAAAAAAAATCTAATTAAGAATTTTTTTTTCAAAGGAACTGGTGATAAAGATCAACTCTCAAATCCAAAAGGGCAACTTTCTGACATAAGTTTTAATTTATTTTTGTTCAAAAATGCATGAAACTAGCTGATGTTGTTCAGAAACTATGTAATTGAGCTGTTTTTTTTTTTTTTTTGTTTTTTTTTTTGTTTTTTTTTTTCAAACGCAATAGATTTTTCAGAAAATAGTGTCAAAGTGGGCGTTTTGAACCGAATTTCGGCGCGAAGGAAGAAAGAGCACTGGAGAGCGGACGAAAAACGTGTTTGTCACGTGATCAAAATCGCTTATAACTCAATAGGTAATTGATTGATCGAAAAATGGAGAAAACAGTTCAATTCCAAATCGCTTCCATGTCCAGGCTTTCCAATTTTATACCTTTCCGTCAAAAATGAATTTGTAAATGTGTCAAAACGTCTTGCGCTTGTTGAGCAGAGCAGTTAAGAACAGCCTTAAGAAAATATTATTACTACCCTTTAATTATTAAAGAAATTTCTTTATTAGAAAAATACCCTATAAGTCATATGGATTTTAAAATTTAATTCAATTATCTGTGTAACATTTACAATAAAAAAAATAATAATCTAAATAAGAGATAAATTTAAAATGATCAGAACTTTATAAAATTCTAACATGAAAACACTTTTAATGTAAGCCTAGGAGATTTATTATCGCATTTTAATAAATGTTTACTTTAATTATTAAAAAATAGATGAAATGAATTTTTTAATTTAATTATTTAAATTTATTAAAAAAAATCTGATCGACCAAAAAAAATACAACGGAACTCGTAATAAAGATCAACTGATTTTAACTAACTGACTTAAGAAAATATTATTATTACACTTTAATTATTAAAGAATTTTTTTATTAGAAAAATACCCTATAAGTCCTATGAATTTTTAAATTTAATTTAAATATTTGTGTAATATTTAGAATAAAAAATTATAAAGTAACCTATCATAAATTAATAAAGATTTTTATGTCTCGAGGATAGTTTTAAAATAAAAAACCTTTAATATATTAATTCTGCTAATTTTGCATTTATCTGTTACTACATTAACAGACAAATTTAAAATGATCAGAACTTCATAAAGCTCTAACATGAAAATACTTTTAATGTAAGCCTAGGAAATTTATTATTGCATTTTAATAAATGTTTACTTTAATTATTAAAAAATAGATTAAATGATTTTTTTAATTTAATTATTTAATTTATTTTAAAAAATCTAATTGATAAAAAAAAAATTACAAAAGAACTGGTAATAAAGATCGACTGATTTTAACTAACTGACTTAATAAAAATCAAAACAAAACTCTAAATGTGAAAACGCCAGCGAAAGGACAGAACACGCAACTTTAGGATTACAAATGCAAAATCTTAAACAGCCCTAGTCTTGACCACTGGGCTAGATCATTCATACGCTTCTGATACCAAAATACCATGTGCTGGCTTTACACAGTATTTTACTCTTATACTTGTCCTTTCAGGGAAAGAAGTTCCGTTCAATTTCATTGGCTATTGGTGAAGCGATAGCCAATGAAATTGGAGGATTTTGCACTAATGCTAAAAGTCTTATGGAAAGTCAAATTTCGCAAGGGAAAGTAGTTGGAAAATAGTAATTATATCTTTTTGTTGCCATTTTTCCATAACTACTGAAGAAATGTAATTAAAATATGTGCTATTTTGAAAAAATATAAATGAATGATTTCCAATAGAACATGGAGCTATCTATAAACTATATTTAATTTTAAGTATCTATATTAATGAATGTTACAGACAAATAAAGTCATATGAATCATTAGATATATGTTGTTGTTTTTTTTTGTCGAATTTCTCGAAGGACGACATCGCTTTTTGTCTGAATTTGTGTATTTTTCAGCGATCGTGACGTCCTATGCATACTTTACTGTAGATGTTGTTTAAGATTGAATCCTAAATGAGGAATTCTTCGGCGGATGCGAATGACGCCATTTTATATAAAAGACTAGAGGGGCTCTGCCCTCATGCTCGCTACGCTCACCAACCCCCTGCGTAATCTCTTCGCGATTCCATTCGGTATCGCGGAGCAATCCCTATTTTCTAGCCAAGCCCAGAAGTAATTGTTTCGCGTTTCCATTCTGGATCGCTTCGCGATCCCTTATTTCCTATGCATTCAATTTTTAGATTCCACTTGGTAAAAACACGCTCCTCCCCAACTCCTGACAATTTTATTTTCTTATCTCCAAGCACATAATCATTAGAGCTTACAGAGTTTCACAATTATAAGAATTATTAAATATAAAATTATATATATATAGTGCTGCGAATATTGTAAATAGTTAGTATTTGAGCTTAAAAATAATGTAAATGGTTCAATTAAGCTCTATCAGGGTTCGTTGATATATATCAATGGATATATATCATGATATATATCCGATATTTATTTTTAAAATATCAAGATTTTTTATATTTTCGATATTTTCAAAATATCAAGATGATTGATATTTTGTATATTTGATATTTATTTTTAAAATATCACTGATCAATATATTTTTTATATTTTCTACATTCAAAGTGTAAATGAAATTTCTACCTGTTATGGACTGTGACATTTAGTAGATAATGAACTTATGGCTCTGGCAGTGACTTTTTAGGAAAAGAAATCTTTTCCACGCTTCATGTTTGAAACTTTTATTTTTAAATGTAGAATTAATAATTATGTGAGACAGTTAATTCAGAACAGCCATTGAAAGATAAAATGTAATTTAGATAATCATTTATATACAGCCAGGGTTCGTTGATATATATCAATGGATATATACATGATATATAGGTAACCGATATTTATTTTCAAAATATCAGGATTTTTGATATTTTCATATACTTCATATTTATTTTCAATATATCAAGATGTTTCATATTTTCTGCATTTGACATTTATTTTCAGAATATGAATGTGCGCAAAATATTTTTGATATTTTCAGTTGTAGTTTGTAATATTTCAGTGTAAATGAAATAAATTTTCAACTGTTATTGACTGTGTGAATGTGATAAAGAACTTTTGTCTCCTTTATTTTTAAATGTTGTACTAATAATTATGTGGGGCATAATTAATTCAGAACAACCATTGATAGATAAACTGACTAATCTAAATAGCAGTTATATACAGCTTAATTAGAAAATAATCTTTTCTCAAGTTTTGGTGCATTTGAGTTTAAACTATACAACATGTTAGGAAATACGAAATAAGACATTTTATACTTACAATGTTAAAATTTATTTATGTTAAAATTTTCTTTTAAAAATATCTGATTTTTTAATACTTGATCTTATTACTGAATCCTATAGTTAGTTTTTTTTAATAAGTGTATAAAGCAAATTGTTACTGTTTTCAATTAGTTCATCTTCAATATTGTTCTAAGTGAAAAAAAAGGATAAATGCATTTTTAGAATATTGTTTGATTATGTTTTTATGTTAAGTGCAATATATTTTAGTTTCTAATCTATATTATGCTCGGAAATATTTATTATCAGCGGTAAATTGGCTGCTTTGAAAATATCGGATATATATCGAAAATATCGGATATTTTTGATATTTTCCAAAATATCATGATATTTACAAACCCTGAGCTCTATTCATAAGCTAATATTAGTTTTTGTTGCATTGAAATCTCTCAATTTGTTGATTTTCTGCAAGCAAGTAAACCCTAATGGATTTCAATGGTAGTCTATGGAAATTGGCGAAATACTGGAAATAGCGCCAAGTTGCCGACTAATTTTGGTCGCCAAATTTGGCAACAGAGCCGCCTCCCCTTGGTAACCTCCCTTATAGTATCAAAAAGCTCTGACCAATCAGATGCGTTTTGCGGTATCTACGCAGATTTTCATTGGTCCATTTCCGAACCGTTACTTTTTTATATATATACTAGGGGGCTCGGCCCCCTACGAGCTATGCTCGCCAACCCCCGTCCAGACACCGCAGACTCTAAATGCACGCTAATTTAATCGGCTTTATAAAGATTTCGAAAGATTGAATTATAATTTAAAAAACAGTGGCGATCTCCCTATAAACGGATTTCTATTCATTTCTCTTTGATTGGGGAATTTTTACGCCAAATACGCTGCGGTACTACTTGATTATCCCGTCGACCAATTTCGCCAAATTATATAAATTGACATATTTTACTTTTTTTTTAATAACGAAAGAACAAATAAATTAGTACAACATTAATAAAAATACAAATAAAACGTCTAAATAAAAATAACTTGATGACGTAGACACGTGTAACAACATTTCAAAATAAGCTAATATAAAAGGAATTATGTAAACAGAGTCTTTATTTTGTTATTTAGTTAAATAGTTATTTAAGCTATGAGGTATTCGCTACGGCTTTTGCCGGCATGACCTCAAATGATCACAAAAATGGCGTTATTTCCTTAGGACAACTACAGGCACGACCTTCCTCCACCAGGACAAAAGGCAGACCAACAGAGTCTTTGTCTCCTGGTATTTTTTAACAAAGCTAAAAGAAAGTTCTTTTAAATGAGACATTTTAAATTAATCGGTTTTAATCTGACATAATTTTGACCAAGCTATTCTTTCTCTTTTCAATGTTCACGTGAAAATATTTTTGTTAGAAATGAAATATTATTTGCGCTTTCCTAACAAAAATAGTTGAAAAGATCCTCTCAAAATATCAAATAAATGTCTAGCGCAATTTCTAAATTTAAACTGTGTTGCAATATTATTTTGTGTTCATTTTATGTAATAACTGTAATGTGACGTAATTTGTCCTATTTAAGACTTCTAACGCATGTTAATGAATTTATTATTTTACAATATCCTTTCTCTTTTAAAATTCACGTGTATACATTTTATGACGTAATTTTTAATAAGTTCCTGCTTTTTGTACATAATTATTTAATTCTAATTCCAAATGACTTTTTCTGTTTATAATAGTCACGTGTAAATAAATTTTTAATTTGAAGCAAATATTGTTTGCGCTGTTTATACATTTGGCAACAGTATAAATTAATACCATTTTCTAAAATAATGTAAAAAATATGTCTAGAGATGCTGAACATTTGAATTTAAAATAGAAATAAAACCTCAAAAAATGAGTCAAATTTAAAAAAAAAAAGAAATACAGTCTGCACACCGGGAACTTTAAACGTATAAAATGATCTAAAAATGATTAAATTCCCATGAATAGTTTTTGCTCCTATAAAACTTTTATAGTGAACGATTTTGTCGAACTTTAGCATTAAATATCTCTTAAAATAATTCTTCGATTTGAAAACTGATTGCATCAGCGTGTTTATCAAACATTTCTGTATAAAACCACCTATTTTCATATTTTTGTATGCATTATTTTTCTTAATATTAACGAAGAAAGACCTCCGGTCACAAAAAATTCAAAACCGGCGGCGGTGACAGCGGTAGTTACTTTTTTTTAGAATAGAGAGATAGAAGGAAAAGAGTGTGTTCTAAGTCTTAAAACTGAAGTATATGTTTTGTATTATCTATATTTATATACATATATATATTTTTTTCATCGGGGGCGACACTAAATTCTGAAAAAGCAGAATTCCTGTTTTTTAGTAAATTAATTTTTGTTCGAAAACGCATGAAAAGGACAGATGTAGTTATTCAGAAACTATGTAATAGAAATATGTTTTATATTTTTCGGTAAACGCAAAAAATCGTTCAGAAAATTGTGTAAAATGGACGTTTTGAACTGAGTTTCCCCATGCGACATCACGAGACAGCAAAAATTTACCGTCACGTGACTACGATCGCTTATGACTTGATAAGTAATTTATCAATCAAAAAATGAAAAACATTATTCCATTCCAAATCGTTTCAATAGTCAAGCCTTCCAATTTAATGCCTTTGAATTTAAAAGTGCGTCAAAATTTTGCGTTATTGAGCAGGGGATTTAAGAACCGCCTTCAGCTGGTTACATTCACTTTTTGTGCAAGTAAGGTCATACGGCATACGTAAAGGTATATATCAAATAAAAAAAGGAACAATTAATAAATACATTTTTAGGTATTTGCCTGTTTTAGAGATATCAGTGGTTTTTTTTTTTTTTTTTTTTTTTTTTTTTTTTTTTTTAAGCTAAGTGTAATGGACAGTATTCTCGTGACGTCACGGAATCACGTGGTGCAAAAATAGCGGCTAGCGTGTTTGTTTACCTTATTGCGTCATTTGATGCAGCAGAAATACAGGTAAATGCACGTGTAAAATACTGCAGATTTATTTTGTACGAATCAGTTTCGATTAATACTTATGTACATATTAATTAAAATCCATATATACGTATTAACTAAAATTTAAAATTTTTATCTTATAAATAAAATGAGAAATATGCATGTCATTACTTTAAAATAGAGAAAAGAATTCATGTATAACCCATACCTGCCCCTCAAAAGGTCTAAAACTCCGTATAAAATAAAATATCAGCATAAATTTTCTAAACACAATGCTTTTCAATGGCGCGGTTATGAATGTTATTCCCAAGCAGACGAATTTTTGTAGCCTCGAACCCAAGGGGAGAATATGGTCCATTCCGGCTTCAGAAAGTGAGATTTGTTGCGAAATGACATAAATAGCTATGAAAACAAACTTGATGAACATTCATTCTGGCTTATATTTGAATTTTAAAAAATTGTCACTAATTGCATGCCTTACATAAATTATTTCTGTTTGCATATGGAAACTTGGAGGCTTCGCCGACTACGCTGGTCGGTTTTTCCAAACGAATCTTGAATCAAACAAGACGATGTGAATTCCATTGCGCTATTATATTTTTTAATGTGTCAGACAAAATTTAAGCTATTAAAGACCAACTCTTTTAGTTGAACGTTTACAGTAGGATTTGATAAAGAAAAATAGAATGATATGCAATATAGTAAAATCATTCCTGAAAAATTATCTATATAACAGTGCAAGTCTCATCAAAATCCACACAGTAGAACTTTTCGAAAAGCTAATCTTTCAGAATTGGGTTCACCTAATCATAGAACTTTCTCCCATTTCTATAATTAATTGACATAGAACGATATGTAAAAAATAAAACCTTCCTTGAAAAATGATCTAACTAACGGTGCAAGTTCCATTGAAATCCATTAAGACAATCCTTTAAAAAGACTAATTTTTCATCTAGGTTAACCTGACTATAGAACTTTCCTCCATAATTTTATAACTGAGCAAAGTAGATCAATATGCGATATACCAAAACCTTCTTTGAAAAATTATCTAACTAAGAGTACAAGTCCCATCAAAATACATTCAGCAGAAATCAAGTTATAAGCAGGCGGAACATAATTATCGTTTGCATTTTATATAATAGTAGGCAAATGGCTCCTTTGTGTTAAATTAAGCGCATACATACAAAAAATTGCTTGTGTGTATGAAACAGAGAGTAGGTTGTCAAAAATAGATTTAAAAAATTGTCTTCTTTTACCAAGATCATTTTCTCAATCTTTTCAAGGCCACTCTAACAAACGATAAGATTTATATATGAAAATAAATTGCTTTACTAACCTAAAGTTACTTAAATTGTCGCCGAAATAGTAGGCTACGAACAGTGTTGATTTCAGGGGGTGGCATCCCCCCCGGAGCAATGAGATGTCCCCCCCCAGAAGATTTGAGATTTTGTGTTTCAAAGGTCAACAAAAAGTACAATTCCCCCTCCCCCGGAACTCTATAATGTCCCCCCCCTGGAGCCACAGAAATCCCTCCCGGAGAAAAGTGTCTGAATTCAACACTGCCTACGAAAAGTAGTGATAAATAGGATAACCCCTCCAGTAGTTGATTATATTTTTTAAATATTGCGTCGTTTGAGGCAGAAATGTGTTTTATACGTGAAACTAGACATAATATTTTTGTTTGAATGTTAGTGCACCTGTTGTCACATTGTTGTCAGAAATGAGTTTTATACGTGGCACTAGACATAATATTTTTGTTTGAATGTCAGTGCACCTGTTGTCACATTGTTGTTAGAAATGAGTTTTATTCGTGGCACTAGACATAACATTTTTGTTTGAATGTCAGTGCACCTGTTGTCAGAAATGAGTTTTATACGTGGCACTAGACATAATATTTTTGTTTGAATGTCAGTGCACCTGTTGTCACATTGTTGTCAGAAATGAGTTTTATACGTGGCACTAGACATAATATTTTTGTTTGAATGTCAGTGCACCTGTTGTCACATTGTTGTCAGAAATGAGTTTTATACGTGGCACTAGACATAATATTTTTGTTTGAATGTCAGTGCACCTGTTGTCACATTGTTGTCAGAAATGAGTTTTATTCGTGGCACTAGACATAATATTTTTGTTTGAATGTTAGTGCACCTGTTGTCACATTGTTGTCAGAAATGAGTTTTATACGTGGCACTAGACATAATATTTTTGTTTGAATGTCAGTGCACCTGTTGTCACATTCTTCTCAGAAATGAGTTTTATACGTGTCACTAGACATAATATTTTTGCTTGAATGTCAGTGCACCTGTTGTAACATTGTTGTCAGAAATGAGTTTTATACGTGGCACTAGACATAATATTTTTGTTTGAATGTTAGTGCACCTGTTGTCACATTGTTGTCAGAAATGAGTTTTATACGTGGCACTAGACATAATATTTTTGTTTGAATGTCAGTGCACCTGTTGTCACATTGTTGTCAGAAATGAGTTTTATTCGTGGCACTAGACATAAAATTTTTGTTTGAATGTCAGTGCACCTGTTGTCAGAAATGAGTTTTATACGTGGCACTAGACATAATATTTTTGTTTGAATGTCAGTGCACCTGTTGTCACATTGTTGTCAGAAATGAGTTTTATACGTGGCACTTTATGCGTGGCACTAGATATAATATTTTTGTTTGAATATCAGTGCACCTGTTGTCACATTGTTGTCAGAAATGAGTTTTATACGTGGCACTAGACATAATATTTTTTTTTTGAATGTCAGTGCACCTGTTGTCACATTGTTGTCAGAAATGAGTTTTATACGTGTCACTAGACATAATATTTTTGCTTGAATGTCAGTGCACCTGTTGTCACATTGTTGTCAGAAATGAGTTTTATACGTGGCACTAGACATAATATTTTTGTTTGAATGTCAGTGCACCTGTTGTCACATTGTTGTCAGAAATGAGTTTTATTCGTGGCACTAGACATAAAATTTTTGTTTGAATGTCAGTGCACCTGTTGTCAGAAATGAGTTTTATACGTGGCACTAGACATAATATTTTTGTTTGAATGTCAGTGCACCTGTTGTCACATTGTTGTCAGAAATGAGTTTTATACGTGGCACTAGATATAATATTTTTGTTTGAATGTCAGTGCACCTGTTGTCACATTGTTGTCAGAAATGAGTTTTATACGTGCCACTAGACATAATATTTTTGTTTGAATGTCAGTGCACCTGTTGTCAGAAATGAATTTTATACGTGGCACTAGATATAATATTCCTGTTTGAATATTAGTGCACCTATTGTCAGCTGCCTGCTGTAAGAGAAGCCATTTTATGAATTTTTTTCTATTTGAAAGTGTAAACATTTAGTTTTTGATTAGTTGGAGACAATTACAATAAGTTAAAATAATCTACTTCCATCTTGTTTATTACAACTATACTGTCAGAAAAACTCGTCAATATTCACTAAATTATTCCTCATTTTTTACAAATAATTTCCGTACTCCTAGAAAACACGTTTTATCCGTGAATTCTCCCCGAACGTCTAAAAAAGAGGGAGAAATTCCGTTCATTCCTAACACGCATGCGTATTGCGCCTATTAATAATCAATCAGAATTTATTTTAAAAATGAAAAACCAAAAATTCTATAAATTAAGATTTCTAATTTAATTAAAAAAGACAGAAAAGTTTTCGAATTTCAAAATAAATAACAATTACTTTTCTCATTCATTCAAAAGTACTTACTCACAATTTTTTTTTCAAACTTGGATAAAGTTAAATAAAGTTGAATTTATAAAGTTGTTTATAAATAAATATTCGCATTTAAAATATACTTTAAATGGACACATTTAAAAGACGTTTTAATTAAGAAAATTAAATCGAAAACAATCGATATTACTAAAAAAAAAAAATCTTATTGAATAAAAATATAATATAATCTACGTAAAACTGTTTAAAATTCATATTTTTATACTGTATTAATACTAACGTATAAAAACCCCAGCCACAATCTCATTAAAGACGAAATCTTCCTGAAATGAACTTCAAAATTAAAAGCTTTAAAGAAATTGGTCAAGCCATACCCGTTCGAAGCAAACATATTTACTTCAAAGCGTTTCGCCGTTGCACAATTATAGGTCAGTGGTAGGGCGTTCGTCTCGTAGCACTAAGATGGTTGGTTCGAATCCAGCGTCGACCGCTTTTGCTTTTTTCCCAACTTTCTTCAATTGACGGATATTTTACTTCCTGTAACGGAGAAGAAAAAAACTGATACTCGTCAATTGACGGAAATATGCCGGCAGCACTGCTGCCAGTAGAATTTCCGTGAATTGAAGAAAGTTTTTTTGAGAGTGTAATACTTTTATAAGAATTATTGTTAATCACAGCCCAAGGATGATATTTTACAGATTTTTTTTTTTTTTTTTTTAGATTTTCAATTGACTTCTTTTGCTTGACAAATTACTGAGAAAATGGCAATAAAAACTATTTATTTATAATTTTGTTGCTATTTAATTTCAGCTAATTTCATTTTTGTTCATTATAGGACATTCATGAAGGGTTTTAGTAAGCCTGTTAGTGTACTTCTAAAACTTAAAAGGAAGGAAATATAATTAAAAAAAAACCCGTAACATTGACTTTATTTGATCAACTGCTGGCTGGGTCACCCTAGTTATCTGCACTTAGAATAACTAAATGCACATAGAATTTAATTAACCCCATAAAAGACAATTTAGGGGCTCTACACGTATAACACAATCAATTATTTAGCAATTTTCGATCCCCTTCCCCCTTACAATATCACACGTTATCATTCCTCGAGCCCCCTTCTCCCCATTGATACCGTTGTCAGAGTCTAAAAATTATTTTTACAATTATTTTTTCTTTCATTTTATTTTCATACATCTGCAGTGATATACAGATATGGATACTTTACTGATTTAAATGAAAATAAGAAGTTAATAAAACATTACTATTACATATATAATATGAAATGACATTTTATCAAAAAACACTTTAAAGAAATACTATTTTAAAGTATTTAATAATAGCTTTTTGTTATATTATGCATGCAATAGTAATATTATCTTCTTGCATTTGCTCCCTGCATGGGGGTAAGCAGATTGATATTTCTTATGTACAAATATATGTGGGTGGTTCAATAATTATTGTCCTACAATATTTTTACTGCGATGATTGATGTGGAATATCAAAGCCTAATATCTTAAATGCTTATATGCTCAATTTCAGAACCGTAGCTGCTATATTAACATAGTTTTGGAGGGAGAGGTGAAGTTTTAAAGACCTATTTTTGAGGGAGTTTTTAAGGAAGGGGGGAGGTGAGGGTGAAATGCTGGTTTGGAGCTTATGAGGCTACATTTGTGACAGTGGATGAGATGTGGCTACATCACTATGATCCTGAGTCCAAACGATAGTAGCTACGACTCATCCACTGTCACAAATCTAGCCCCATAAGCTAAAAATCAGCCTTTCACCCCCACTCCCCCCTTTTTTTCCCTCCTCCCTACAAAACTATGTGAATATAGCAGCTACGGTTCTGAAATTGAGCATATAGACATTTAAGACACTGGACTTCGATATTCCATAACAACCATCGCACTGCAAATATTTTATATATACTAGGGACAATAATTATTGAACCGTATAATATATATATTTATATAAATGCTTAACACATAATATACTTATGTAAATGCTTAAAATACTTTTGTAAATTATGTAAGTAATAAGGAAGTTCCAATCAGCTGATTTACTTTTCACCCGCCAATCAAAACTGTGCAGTTGACCTCCAGCTGCACCCACAATCCTCTCAGCTACCAACCACAGCTGCCTTTCAATAGTTGTTTGACCTCCAATTGTTGATTTGTGACGTCATATGAAACTGCCCTATACAGTCGTTCCCCTTTAAACGAATATTGACGGTTCCAGAAATAATATTCGATTAAGGTATTTGATTAAACGGGGAATCATGACTGTAATATTTAATGCATAATAAAAAGGTAAAAGAACCATCTACGGTATATTTCATTAACAGCATAATAAATCGTTAATAGAATAACTTTAACTAAAATAAATACAAATGCTAATATAAAGTAAATACGTATTGATTTAATGTCAGTACATACATTTATATGGTTTACATCACAATGCAGCTCGTTTGAATTTGGTCAAAACTTTGATACTTCTAATTTACGTTACTTATACTGCCTTAAAAAAACGTTTAAAGTGGTTTGTTTAAGTGGAATCTTAAAGGAGTAAATATCGAGTTATTTTTCGAATGAGTGCAAAATATCACAATTACTATCTCGAATCTCGAAGTGACGGCGCATTGCCTGGTTAACAGCAAGAAGTGATGTGAGGGGATCAAAGTGGGGAAATCATTTGACCAGTCCATTATACGCCTGCCGGCCGAAATCATTGTAGGAAGAACTGAAAATTTGTTTTCAGCGTAAAGGAACTAAAAATGACAAAAGGTGAAAGGAAATTCCAGCTGAAACGTGCTTTCCGCGCCTACTTCAAACATCTGTCACACAGTTGCTATTCGATTAAGCGGTGACGTTCGTAAAAGGTATTTGGTTTAAGCGGGGAAAAATAGCATAGAACCAATAGGAATAAATTCGGTTCCGGAGGATTCTATTCGAATAAGCGGGATATTCGATTATCCGTGACCCGATTAAGTGGGGAGGACAGTATATATATTTATGTACAGTAATGATATTTCTTATAAACAAAACAGGTGGAGAACATTCTTCCCCATTTTTGGACTAGTAAATATAAGAAATATCATTTCGAACCTGATTTTTCTAACAATAAATTGTACGCACATATGGCAGAAGAATAGGAATGGCGAACATTGGGTTATTCCGTATTTTGGAATGAAATCACTTTATTATAATTTAACAGCTTTAATAATAACTTTGTATTTTCATAAAAGTAAATAAATAACAGACTAAAATATAAAGATAACAGACTATATTGATGTAAAGGAACAAAAAAAGAAAGAAAATTTTGGTTGGATCAAAAATGATAATGATATCAAAAGACACCCCACTCCCCCTAGAGCAGGGATGGCGAATCTATAGCACGCGTGCCATAAGTGGCACGCTGCAGATTATTTTTGGCACGGCATAAATTGAAGTTCTGCATCAAAATATTGTAGAATTTCACAAAATGCATTAGTTAATCTAGTTGTTGTCTCTTTATCACAATGCAGTTAGTTCGGTCGGTTGTGAGACAGATTGAAGAAACCGAAATGTAACTTAATATATCCCAATCTACCTCAATACTGGTTCGCAAAATTTTAAGAATAAGAGAGAATTAGGAAATTATCACAAAATAAAGGCTAAAAGGCATTATAAGAAAAAATGTCGATGGTAAAATTATAAGAACTTTGAATTCGATACCAGACACTAAAAGTTGTAGATTCTGGCGCTTGCCATTTTGTCATTTTTTTCTGCGAGATATTCTTTTCGGAAATAAATTATATGAAAAATTCAATTAAAAAGTTCTTGTCAAATGAGCCCAATTGAACATGTATTTTCTTAAAACGAAGCTGATATAAATTATTTGGCATCTAAAATGAGACAACAGAAATAATATTTTTAAAACAAATTTATAAAGTATAACATAAAAAATTACTCCTATTTTTTTAATGCAAAAATTTTTTTTAAAGTAATTTTGATTCATTATTATTTGATCCATCAAAATGTTTTATTGTTGGTACATCATGATCACGTAAAATATATTTTTAAAAAAATTGGCACGTGGATGTGAAAACGTTCGCCATCCCTACCCCTGAGATATCTTAGGATATCAATTGCCAGATCTCCCTCCCCCTAAAGTGATATTGTTTTATATGTTCAGCCCCTTATGAGCAAGGAATTTAGGAATAATATTAGAAAAAATCATATTAATAAAACATTTTCTGCGTAAAACTTTGACATGATTGGCTGTAGAGAAATTGAAATGATTGCTTAAAAACAAAACTGAAATATCATTGGCAAAAACTCAATTACTCTCTGAAAAGTTTTTCATTACTTTTGAAATAAAGTATAAAGAAAACGATAAGTTTTAAAAAGTTGCTTTGGAATGAAAGTAGTTATCTTTTCAGCATTATAAGCTTTATAAAGTCACTATAGTTGCTTTGGCCAGAAAAAAAAATTACAAATAGCCGCCTGTGGCAATCTTGGGTTAGAGAACTGTATCGTGTCAGATAACCCGACCCAAGCAGTGGTTTGGGCTGATCCTTTATTTGGGTTGAGCTGAGTTTAAATGTTTTGCGTTCGGATTAGGTTTTGACTTTTCCAGATTGGAATTCGAGTTGACCTGATTTTTTAAAAGAAAATCCAGAATATTTTTCGAATGAAAACAAAAAGAAAACTACATTTGAATATTAATAAGTGCATATATGTTAATTTTTCAACATAAAAGATAAAATTGATATTAAAGATATATTTGGTTGTCCATAGTAGTATGATATATCGATTAATCTTTTTTTACTTTGGGTATAGGTTGATTTTAAGCAGAAATTTCATGTTCGGGTCGTGTACAACATAATTCGTGCTACATTCCACCTTGAGTTTATGATAAGGACGTTATAAATATACATGATAAACTAAATATTTAAATTTTATATAAACATTTTCAATTTTGAAAAAACATTAAATAAAAATGGATTTTGGCCAGACCGGTTGTGCTAGTTTGTCTCTTTCACGTGTGTGGAAACATGTCTTTTCAAATTACTATTAGTAGAAAATCCTTTGCCGCAATCCTGGCAAAGAAAAGGCTTCTCACAACTGTGAGTGAGAACATGTCTCTTCAAATTAGCCTTCTCTGAAAATACTTTGTTGCATATCTCACAGACAAAAGGATTCTCGCCACTATGTGAAAGCACGTGATGGTTCAAGCGACTCTTTATTGAAAATCCTTTGTTGCATATTTCACATACAAATGGTTTCTCATTGGTGTGAGTGATAAGATGTATATTTAAATGACTCCTACGATAAAATTTTTTGTTACAAACCTCACATATAAAAGGTTTATCATCAGTATGAATCAGAAGGTGTCCATTTAAATGATTCCTCCGAGAAAATCCTTTGAGACATATCTCACAGACAAAGGGTTTATCCTCATTATGAGTGCGACGATGTCTGTTTAACTCTGTCTTCCGTGGAAATCTTTTGTTACATGCGTCACAAGCAAAAGGTTTCTCATAAGTGTGAACGAAACGGTGTTCATTCAAAGAACTCATTCGAGAAAAACTTCGGTTGCATATCTTACAAACAAAAGGTTTTTCACCAGTATGAATGTGAATGTGTTCATTTAAATCAGACTTTCGTGAAAACCCTTTATTGCACATCTCACAGATGAAAGGTTTCTCACCAGTGTGAGTGAGAAGATGCCTACGTAAAGGAGACACTTGAGAAAATCTTTTATTACATATCTCGCAAGCAAATGGTTTCTCACCTGTGTGAATGAGATAATGTTTCTTTAAAGTACTCTTTAGAGGGAATCTTTTGCTGCATATATCACAAGCAAAAGCTTTCTCACCAGTATGAATGAGGTAATGTCTTTCTAAATCACTTTTTAGTGAAAACATTTTGTTACATACATCACAGACAAAACGTTTCGGTTTTGCATCAGCTAAAAGGCTCATTTTGAAGTCAATCAAGTAAGATTATATTTTATTGCATTCTTTTTGAATGAAAAGCCTCTGTTTTGCATCAGCTAGAAGGATCATTTTGAAGTCTACCATGTAAGATTATATTTTATTGCATTCTTCTAAAAAAAACTCCTCAAAGCTTTAACCCCTTGAAGGGCGGTGATGCCGCTATTGACATCACATAATTTTAATCCCTAATTTCCACATGGGCACTCGAATTTTTTAACGAAAATTTTGCTTTTATTAACCCCTTTGAGGAGCAAGCAAAAATGTCTCTAAATATTTAATTCTCACCGGAATAATCGAAAAATTTTATTTTTAAATAACGAAAAGCAATTTTTTAACGATTTTCCTCCAAAGTTAGAAATATAAAATTTAGTTTAAATTTTCTGGTGAAAATCTTGTTTAAATTAGGTGGGATATATTTTATCCCACCGCCCCTTAAGGGGTTAAGTACGCAAAAAAATACTTTTACTTGTTTATAAATAAATTTTCTTGTAAATACTGGTGTCATTCAAGTATTCCCTGCCCCTGAAATGGAGAAAAAGAGAGATGCTACTGTTAATATTGACATTGTGAATAATATAATTTAAGAAGATATAGGTAAAAATATTTTCTTCAGCATATCTATACATGAAAGTCAAGTGTTCAGCATTAGTGATAACTTTTTCTCACTCAAAATATCATCATGCGTGCCTGTAATGAGAAAAAGTATATAAATATAAAGTTTAAAAAAATAAATCAGGGTGTCTACAGAAATTGTAAAAAAAAAAGTTCCCTGATTTTTCCATGATTTCCCTGACTATCATTATCAGACTTCCCTGATTTCCATTATTAACAATACACATACGGTATTTTTTCATGTAAACCAATTCCTCGCATAACACACTTATCCAACTTGCTAATATCTGATTTGGGAGAAAAAACAAGAGATAAACCAAAAAATTGCCTAATATTCATTAAGTATTGGTTGACAGTTTTATAAATCTGAACTCAAAATTTAGTCCAACTTCATACAGTGGTCAATGGATATATGGTGACCAGTAAATCTCCTCATTTTCTGAAAAATATTCAATTCTAAGACTTATCTACATCTGACGGGATAGCTAACTGGATTAAGCCGGCCACCTGGTCAGATTATGCTAATGTATCATTTTAAAATGGGTAAATTGCCTTCAATATAAGCGCTATCATCAGAAAATGAGGAAATCTGATCACATTATTTGCGTTAAATATCAAAAACTCATACTATGTGTATCTTTTTAAAAATATTGGGAAAGACTAATCAACATGTGAAAAAATATGGTATATAAAGTAGACGAATCAGTCTGGTTGGCAAGGTGAAAATGCGAGTAGTTTCGCATATAGACAAATTTCCTTGATTTTCGAGTATTTTTACAAAGTTCCCTGACTTTTCCAGATCGATAAACCTCCCTGATTTTTCCATGATTCCCAGATTTCCAGATTCTGTAGGCACCCTGTAAATACATTAACATAGAATTGCATAAGAAAATCCCTTATGCTGAAATAAATTGCAATAAATATAAATGCTTACCTTTTAATAAACAAATTGATTAGTTTTGTACACAACAACAGTTCCATTTTCAAGACCTATAAAGATCTGTAAACACAGACCTTGAGAATGGAAGCGTTATTGTGTATACAAAACTAATCTGTTTATTAAAAGGTTTTTAGGCCTTTATGCCTATGGTAATCACTTTTAGCAAATTATTTTATTTTAATTACAATAACAGAAAAAAATTACACCCAGTGATGTAGTCGTAACAAAAGCGGAGGGCATACACTCTAAGCAGAGGGTATACGCTCAAGGCAGAGGCTATACTATACAATGTATATAGTATAGCTTTTTTGAGAAACAGAGGGTATACGGTGCTCCTTAAAAAATCCAGAAGGTATACGGCATATACCCTCTGCTACATCCCTGATTACACCACCATCAGAAAATTAAAATACAACTATTAAAATATTAGCTGAAAATGAAACATTAAATTGCTAAAGTAAAAAAAAAAATCAATTATAAAATACTCTAAAAGTTACTGCAAAGAAAATACGGTACTTTTCCAGTATAAAAGCCTTCGAGAAGTGTATATTTTAAGTAAATTCCAGTTCAGCAGTGTAGTATACATGGGCTCCACTGATAATTAAAAAAAAATAATAATACAAAAACATTAAAATTTTCTAATTATAGATTGAGTTGTTACTTTGTCTACTTTTTTATAAAATGTCTGTGACGCTCCATGAAATTGGGAGAGATATAGTAGTAACCACTACTCATAAATTTAACACTGTGAGAGATAAGATATTAATGTAATTTGGAATTATAACAGTTCCGAAGAAGTATGAGTCATTGGAGTTGAATTATTAAAATATGGCCCAGTTAAGAAAAAAGCGATTAAAGGGGGGGCGGGAGGATTTAATAAATGATGTAACATTTTATTATTTTATTGTATTACATTTATTTGTTCTTTTATTTTACGTATACTGATATAATAAAATAGTTCATGAAAGTCTGCACTTGAAATGTTTTTTAAATGATCCTTTTTGTACCAACAGTGTACATCATAGGTGGTCCAGTGGTATGAATGAAAGTCACTAAACACCATACTCAAGTACCAAAGAGAGTTCAGTCAAAGTAGGCAGATATTGAACAATTTAGGGACATAATTCCGAAAATTTTGAAACTTTGTAAGATTGTTTGGAGGGTCTATTAATAAACGTACTAAAAGCGCTGATGGATGGCGGTTGAGCGGGAAGGGTGGGGGGTTGAAGAAGTTAACTTTTTTTGTTAATATTTTGTAATCTATAAGTCCTATGGAAAAATTGTTATTACCAAAAATAAAGAGAAATAAATTCTCTACAAAGAGTTCTATCCATTTTTCTCTACAGTCCATAGCTCACTAGATAATCTCATTTAAAAATGAAGAAATATGCCAAAAGTCACACCAGGGCCAGAGAGCCATTCAACAACACTTTCATTGTACCTATTTAAACGAGCGTTAATAAATGTTGTGGTCAGGTGAATGGAATTTTGAACAATAACTTCAACTTTTAAACTCAGTATTTTTGTGGTATCCTACAAAAAAAAAAAAATCACCCAACTAAATGGCAATTCACAATCAACTGAAAGTCCTATTTCAGGGATGGCGAACTTTTTTGAGTATGCGTGCTACAAATTTCAAAATTTTTATATACCAACATTCTAATGTGCCAGAAAGATTTTAGCTTGTATAAAACCAATAATTAATTTTGATATAATTTTTACTTAGTAAATATTTTTACACTTATATTAAATCCGATTCCTAATTTATTTATTATGCTGTATTTACTCAATAATACAGCTATGTTGCATCGAATTCCGTATTAATAATTTATAAATGAGTTTTTCTTTTATTGCATACTTCCCAACCAGGTAATTTTTAGTTTTTCAGGTTCAACAGATACTTAATTATTTACTCTAACAAATATAATTAAATTTTTAAAATAAAACCTAAATAAATAAAACTAAACCTAAATAAAATAAAATCTAATCTGAAGCAGAAGAATGACAATTAGGCATATTACTGTGCAAACTATCTCTTAAAATTCAATTTTCAAAAATGAAACTAGTGAAATTTGATAGAGAAGCAAAATGATTTGGAAAACACGTTGAATGGTTTGGCGAGAAAATTATACTACAGGGCGCTTTCATTGAGATTTATAATACCTTAATTCATTCAAAAGTAACGGATTATTTTAAAGTAAATACCTGTTACACAAAACTATACTTTTTGTAAAAAAACATCAAATGGATTGTTCTCCATAAACTAAATATAATCTGTAAGTTTTCATGTGTGCCAGACAAGTTTTCTAACATGCCAGGTTCAGCACGCGTGTCATAGGTTCGCTATCACTGTCCTAGAGCATGTTGGTTCCTCATGCAGGTTCAAGACCAGTTCAAGATCACTAAACATGCAGTTATAAACGGTTCTGACAGCTTTGTTTACTATGTGGAATCACAACTCTGACACTGTCGATTTTTTTTCTCAGAAATCCTTCATATAGGACTAATAGGGGGCCATCTACATATCAAAACAAACCCAAACTTTATTTTTTTCAATAGCAATACACAAGTTTGACACCATAAATAAATTCTACATCCTTCAATTAACCTAAATACAAATTTTCATGAAATTCCTATCATTAGTTTCCAATAAATTAATTATTTTAAAATGAGCCCATTTTAGGGGCTGTATCCAAATTGAAGTTGGGTACTCGATTGTTGAAATGCTACAGAATGACTGCTCCTAATGCATTATTTATTGGCAATAGGACCATTTCACTCGCTTAATATGTTTCGACTATTGCCAGCCCAAATGATTCAATAAAATGAATAAAATATTTTTTTTTTCAAATAATGCCTTTCTACATACCATAGACGTACCCTTGCACCATCATTTTGATGTTTTTAATCATAATGTGAAAACTTCTTGGAAGAAAAATTTGAAATGGAAAATTCGCATGAAGCAGGACATAATAAATATAAATCTATCAAAAAAATTGTAGGGTTGCAATGCATATTTTTTTCAAATACAGTACAGTCTCTAAAATCCGCTTGCATTTCAAAACATAAACAATGAAATTCCCAGTTAAGAAGTATTCTTTACAATTTTTATTCCAAATATCAGCAAATGAAAATAAAATTATTTTTAATGTAAATTTATGAGAAAATAGTAATTACACTGGATATTACACAAATAAAATGCTTTTATTTCACAGAAACCTACACACAACAATATATAAAACAATAGAAATTGATGTGAAGCGTAAACAAGCCCACAAAGGTCTTAGTAATGGCACCATCTATCGGCCACTATAGAAAGTAGTGAATTAATTTATTTTATATTTCATGTGAGGTTGGCAACACTCATTTCATTATTATTTTGCATTTGCTTTGAGTTGTACAGACCAACAGCAAATAACGACTGTTTGCAGAATTCAAAAGAAACTTCATCAAGAGAAAATGAAAGTTCTCAAGCAAAGAACTATACAGAAATGTTTAAAAATTGTAATAAAAAATAATTTTGGTATTAAAATTATAATGTACAGGTAAGTAAAATGGATACAGGTAAGTTAAAAAAAAATCATTTAATCCAGAATCTGCAAAACTCTAAAATCCGCACAGCCTCTGGTCCCAAGCTGTGCGGATTTTTGAGACTCTACTGTATTAATTTCATAATTCATATTATAATTTATTTTAAATTACAAATTCAATGTTTGAGTTTTTTAGTATTATAACCACACACATAATTATCACATTAGAATTATAATTTCAGGAGATATAAATAAAAATTATGAAAATGTAATTTAACCTTAGAAGCTCTAAATTTTGAATGTTTATAATTCAAAAACTTATCCAAATGACGTGAAATTTCGTTTCTAGGCATAGTTTGAACAGAAGATTTAAAATATAGTGTCAAAATTGGCTGTTGCCATTGAAAGTAAAAGAACGTTTGGCCTGGCTTTGGTTTGTAGATGAACTCCTAAGCAAATTTTATATACATCATTTAAAAGAAGACTTAACTTCCAATAATTTGGTAGTTGTAACTTTCTTCGTAATCTTTTATGCAGATTGTACATGATTTTTAGATTTGTATATATAGAATTCTAAATTAAATTAAGTTAGGAAATGCATAGCACAGTTTAAAATTCCCTTTCTGGAATTTCTGTTAATAAATGGAAATGCAGTCAAGATCTTTTGTGCTGGCCTGCATACGATCTATAGAATTTGTATACACCAAGTCAAAGGCAAAAAATTAGCTAAATTTAAAAACACTTTACTAAACTGAAAATGCAGTTCCAGCAATTATTAACAGACAGTACTTTAACAAAGTTTTTTTTTTTTTTTTTTTTTTTTTGTCCCTGTAAATGAACGATGAATGCTATATATACAAAATTCGGTACTTTTCCATTATACAGACACCATTGTCGCCAAGTGTAATAGTTGGTGCAAAATGAAACTCATGTGAATTGAAACATTTGAAAAATAAAAGAAAAAACATTGTCGATAGTAAAGTGAGCCTTTTAAAAATATAACATTTGAAAATTACAGACTTTTACGAACTATTTTATTCAATCACAAATATGTACTTAAAATAAGTGAACAAATAACTGTTACACAAAGTAATAAAATAAAACTCATGTTAAACTTCTGGCATAAAATACATATATCTTTTCACGACCAGGGTTGAAATAATTGACGCATTTTGGCATGGTGTCCGTATAACAGAAAAGTACCCAAAATTCTATAGTAAGCCTCTGGTAGTGCACCTTAGTGATATATTACAAATTCAATATGTTTGAAACAGTGTAACATCATTAATAATATAAACTGCAAATGATTTTTCCATAGACCGTAATATAACAGAATTCTTTTGAGTATCCTTGCAAAGAAAGTGTAAGTGCTATACACTTCACTTTCGGTACTGAACATGCTACACTAAACCTCAATAGCGTATATCAATTGCATGACAATCCGAGTATATTTACACAAGTTAGAGCACAGAAAGACAGACAAGCCGAATTCATATTAAAAAAAAAGACAATAGTTTTTAGAGTGCAAAATTATAATAGATAAAATACCAAGTAAAATTACATTATTAAGCATTGACCAGGAATTACCCTACAAATATGGGCTTAGTTTGGCTCACTCATATGAAAGTTTTTAATATAGTCGGGAAAAATTTTATAATCACTTTTAAAAACTATGGTATGACATAGTTGAAATAATATAAAAATAATTAAAACTTTAAGAATAACACAGATCTTTGTAAAATGTATAAAAATTAAGGTCAATTTGTTTTGCAGAAATTTGAGTAGCAGTTTTGAATTTACATTTTTTCGTATTAAATTTCAACTAAATGAATAATTAAGGCATACATTGCAAAGCAAAAGGTTCAAAGCATCTTTGAATTTTTTTACATTTTGATAAATTATTATTTTGAAAATGAACAAGAATAACCCTGAATAACTAATTGATTTGGTGAATGTAGGGGAGAGTGGTAATGAATGGTCCATTAACAAAATATGAAAAAGTATTTGCATAAAATTATTTTAGATGCCACCAATAGACGAAGCCATTTGTTCTATCAAACTCATCAAATTTTCCATTGTTTGGGAGAAGCCATTTTCCCTCTAGAGTAAGATGGTCAAGAATCTGATTGAAAAGTAATATTTTTCCCTTTTCAATAAAATAAATAAGCTAAAAAATATCTATTATTTCATTGCGGATATGTGTATTAGCAAGTCTTTGCATATCTGTAAACTAATTTTAGGATGTATTTAGTTGTTATTTGAATTTAATGTACCGTAATTTCCGGGAGATAAGCCACACCGTTGTATAGGCCGCACCAATAAAAACAACAGATAAAAATTCAATTTCCATCAGATAAGCCGTACCGGCGTATAAGCCGCGGCTTATCTCCCGGAAATCACGGTAGTTTGATAAGCAACAAACGGAAATACATTTTACAGTTTGAATATATTTAAAGATAAATATTTTAAAAAATAAATATTAAATAAATATAACTTACCAATCTTTATTTATACTTACGACGATGTAATTAACTTACTTATGATGAGTTAATCTGTTGTCTTTTTATGTAATCCCCGCATAATATTGTGGGGAAAAAATCGAAATAAATCACTAAACGTTTTTTAAAACAAACATTTTATTTATTCATTGAAACCACTAAATTCCGATTCTTCACTATCAGAACAAAACAAATTCAAATAGTTATCATTAGTGTCGCTCTCTTCATCAGTCATCAATTGTGTCTTTGTCATTATGATGTTCATCTTTTACTATGTTGGATTCAGAAAATCCGGAAATAATCGCTGATGCTGGTACTTTTTCCCAAGAGTCCGACACCCAGTTCGCCACTTCTTCATACGAGGCTTTTCGCATGCGGCCGGTATTTGTAAATGAATGCATGCCGTCGCGCATCCAGTTCTCCCAATTTCGCCTCATATGCAATTTAAAAATTATGTTTACCACTAAATCTAGCGGCTGCAAAATTTTAGTGAGGCCTCCAGGAATTACGGAAAGGTTTGTCTGTATTTTTTTGCACTTTGATTTTACAGATTCCAATAAATGAGCCCGCATGGAGTCTAAGACAAGCAAACCTTTCGGCTGGAAAAAAGCGCCCTTTCTTTTTTTATACACTTCTTCTATCCAGTGCATCATCATTTCTTCACACATCCAGCCTTTCTCATTTGCAGAAATCACTAAATCAGCAGGGAAATCGCCTTTAGGCAACGTTTTCCTTTTAAAAATTAAAAGCGGTTTCAGCTTATCGCTATTTGCCGTGCAGGCCAAAACGCACGTAAACGAAGTTTTTTCATTACCGCTCGTAACGATGGGAATAGTTTTTTCCCCTTGTTTATTCAGTTTTGTTGGGTGGACAATCAAATGTAAGGGGTACGTCATCCATATTTATAATTTGGCAATGTGCCAATTTTTCATCTTTAATTATTTTTGAAGTGTAGTCTAAGAAAGATGCTTTTTTCTCCTTCCAGTCTTCAGGCAATTTCTGCCCCACAGTCGTTTTTGAGCGAACACTGAGTCTTTTTCTGCTCATAAATCTTGAGCACCAAGAAGGGCCACCTTTGAAATTACCTAATCCCATTTGTAGGGCCATTTCTTTTGCTTGAAGCCTTATCTCAATAGTAGAGATAGGCAACCCTTTTCCCCTTTGTTCAATAATCCATTTTTCGAGATTTATTTCTAAACTGGGAAAAGCAATTGCCCACCACGTTGAGCTCTCTTCTGTTTCGGCATGTGCTTTATCACATCTTTTTTCTTTTCTCCACCGCCGGATACATTTCTTATCAATTTTATATTCCCTGGCAGCAGCTCTATTACCGATAACTTCGGCCTTTTCAATTACGACAAGCTTGAAAGAGGCAGTATAGCTTTTCCGCGGAGCCATAATTAAAACTTCAAAAGAAAAATCGAATAAGAAAAATAAAAATTAAAACAGTACGTGGTGCGATAAGAAACAGAGTCGAACAAAGTACGAAAACTGTGTCAATCTCGCCTTGACCTTGACCTAAAGACTGTATGGGGGAAAGGGAGCTTGTTACTTTATAACTGTTACTAAAATTCGTACTCTCTCTCTCTCTCTCTGAAGACCTGTTATTCATTCACCCGTTGTTTGTAAAATCGATTTTAAAGCAGAAAGTACGATACGACGGACAAAAGAACTATCCTCCACCCCCCCCCCCCCCCCAACGGAAACGGGTGAAAATTTCTTTGTTCCCCTGCGATTTTTAAAGAACGTTTCATCTAAAAGCAGGTACCCCAAAACAAGATAAGAAAAAGACAGATGAAAAGTAGAAAAAGCACAAAATTTTTCTATTGTCTTATTCATTGGATGGGAGAAAAAAAACTGATTATTAAAAATCGTTCTCAATAACTGAATTCAGTGTCTCATTTCCATTTCAGCAGATATTGATTCATAAGTTCAAAATATAGCCCCAATCGAAGAAAAGGAAAAAAATAAAAAAGAAAAGTGCCCAGCTAAACTGATGGCATTGAGCTCACAGACTATTCACACTAATTGTATATTATACTCTTATTTTAAAGAATAATGCCACTCAAAAAAATAAGTGAAGGAGAATTAGCCCCCGTTTCCCCCTTTATACTTAACCAGTGAACCTCCAAATCTAATCAGGGAAGCTCCTTATCATAATAAACCGGTATACCAAATTTGGAGCAAATCGAATAATCTTGCAAAAAAAAAAACATTTATCTAAATTAAGGGGGTGGACTAACCCCCCTTTATCCTTAACCAATGAATCGCCAAAACGAATCATGGAAGCTCCTTAACATAACAAACCGGTATACCAACTTCGGAGCAAATCGAATCATTCTGCATGAAAAACCCATTTATCTAAATTAAGAGGGGCAAGCTAACCTCCCTTTTCCCCCTTTACCCTTAACCAATGAACCCCAAAACTAATCAGGGAAGTTCCTTAACATAATAAACCGGTATACCAAATTCGGAGCAAATCGAGTCATTCTGCATGAAAAACACATTTATCTGAATTAAGGGGGGGTGGACTAACCCTGTTTCCCCCCCTTTATCCTTAACCAATGAACCCCCAAAACTAATCAGGGAAGTTCCTTAACATAATGAACCGGTATACCGAATTCGGAGCAAATCGAATCATTCTGCATGAAAAACACATTTATCTGAATTAAGGGGGGTGGACTAACCCCGTTTTTCCCCTTTATCCTTAACCAATGAACTCCCAAAACTAATCAGGGAAGTTCCTTAACATAATAAACCGGTATACCAAATTCGGAGCAAATCGAATCATTCTGCATGAAAAACCCATTTATCTGAATTAAGGGGGGGGGGACTAACCCCGTTTTTCCCCTTTATCCTTAACCAATGAACTCCCAAAACTAATCAGGGAAGTTCCTTAACATAATAAACCGGTATACCAAATTCGGAGCAAATCGAATCATTCTGCATGAAAACCCATTTATCTGAATTAAGGGGGGTGGACTAACCCCGTTTCCCCCCCCCCCCCCCTTTATCCTTAACCAATGAACTCCCAAAACTAATCAGTGAAGTTCCTTAACATAATAAACCGGTATACCAAATTCAAAGCAAATTGAATGATTCTGCATGAAAAACCCATTTATCTGAATTAAGGGGTGGACTAATCCCCCCTTTATCCTTAACCAATGAACCCCCAAAACTAATCAGGGAAGTACCTTAACATAATAAACCGGTATACCAAATTCAAAGCAAATTGAATGATTCTGCATGAAAAACCCATTTATCTGAATTAAGGGGGGTGGACTAACCCCGTTTTTCCCCCTTTACCCTTAACCAATGAACCCCCAAAACTAATCAGGGAAGTTCCTTAACATAATGAACCGGTATACCGAATTCGGAGCAAATCGAATCATTCTGCATGAAAAACACATTTATCTGAATTAAGGGGGGTGGACTAACCCCGTTTTTCCCCCTTTATCCTTAACCAATGAACTCCCAAAACTAATCAGTGAAGTTCCTTAACATAATAAACCGGTATACCAAATTCAAAGCAAATTGAATGATTCTGCATGAAAAACCCATTTATCTGAATTAAGGGGTGGACTAACCCCCCCTTTATCCTTAACCAATGAACCCCCAAAACTAATCAGGGAAGTTCCTTAAAATAATAAACCGGTATACCAAATTCGGAGCAAATCGAGTCATTCTGCATGAAAAACACATTTATCTGAATTAAGGGGGGTGGACTAACCCTGTTCCCCCTCCCTTTATCCTTAACCAATGAACCCCCAAAACTAATCAGGGAAGTTCCTTAACATAATAAACCGGTATACCAATTTCGGAGCAAATCGAATCATTCTGCATGAAAAACACATTTATCTGAATTAAGGGGGAGTGGACTAACCACGTTTTTCCCCCTTTACCCTTAACCAATGAACTCCCAAAACTAATCAAGGAAGTTCCTTAACATAATAAACCGGTATACCAAATTCGGAGCAAATCGAATCATTCTGCATGAAAAACCCATTTATCTGAATTAAGGGGGGTGGACTAACCCCGTTTTTCCCCCTTTATCCTTAACCAATGAACTCCCAAAACTAATCAGGGAAGTTCCTTAACATAATAAACCGGTATACCAAATTCGGAGCAAATCGAATCATTCTGCATGAAAAACCCATTTATCTGAATTAAGGGGGGTGGACTAACCCCGTTTTTCCCCCTTTATCCTTAACCAATGAACTCCCAAAACTAATCAGGGAAGTTCCTTAACATAATAAACCGGTATACCAAATTCGGAGCAAATCGAATCATTCTGCATGAAAAACCCATTTATCTGAATTAAGGGGTGGACTAACCCCCCCTTTATCCTTAACCAATGAACCCCCAAAACTAATCAGGGAAGTTCCTTAACATAATAAACCGGTATACCAAATTCGGAGCAAATCGAGTCATTCTGCATGAAAAACACATTTATCTGACTTAAGGGGGGTGGACTAACCCTGTTCCCCCTCCCTTTATTCTTAACCAATGAACCCCCAAAACTAATCAGGGAAGTTCCTTAACATAATAAACCGGTATACCAATTTCGGAGCAAATCGAATCATTCTGCATGAAAAACACATTTATCTGAATTAAGGGGGGTGGACTAACCCCGTTTTTCCCCTTAACCAATGAACTCCCAAAACTAATCAGGGAAGTTCCTTAACATAATAAACCGGTATACCAAATTCGGAGCAAATCGAATCATTCTGCATGAAAAACCCATTTATCTGAATTAAGGGGGGTGGACTAACCCCGTTTTTCCCCCTTTATCCTTAACCAATGAACACCCAAAACTAATCAGTGAAGTTCCTTAACATAATAAACCGGTATACCAAATTCAAAGCAAATTGAATGATTCTGCATGAAAAACCCATTTATCTGAATTAAGGGGTGGACTAACCCCCCTTTATCCTTAACCAATGAACCCCCAAAACTAATCAGGGAAATATCTTAACATAATAAACCGGTATACCAAATTCAAAGCAAATTGAATGATTCTGCATGAAAAACCCATTTATCTGAATTAAGGGGGGTGGACTAACCACGTTTTTCCCCCTTTACCCTTAACCAATGAACTCCCAAAACTAATCAAGGAAGTTCCTTAACATAATAAACCGGTATACCAAATTCGGAGCAAATCGAATCATTCTGCATGAAAAACCCATTTATCTGAATTAAGGGGGGGGGGTGGACTAACCCCGTTTTTCCCCCTTTATCCTTAACCAATGAACTCCCAAAACTAATCAGGGAAGTTCCTTAACATAATAAACCGGTATACCAAATTCGGAGCAAATCGAATCATTCTGCATGAAAAACCCATTTATCTGAATTAAGGGGGGGTGGACTAACCCCGTTTTTCCCCCTTTATCCTTAACCAATGAACTCCCAAAACTAATCAGGGAAGTGCCTTATTACAGTGAACCTAGGAAAAAAATTTGAAGCAAATCGGATGTTTCTATCAAGAGTTATCGCGTTACGTACATACATACATACATACGTACGTACGTACGTACATACATACATACAGAACGGACAGGCACATTAGCTCTCAGGCTTTGATAGCCTGTGAGCTAAAAACTGTTTAATAACGTGAAATTTTCTGATGAATTCACAAAGTCGTTTTAATCAAAAATGTATAAAATTTGTCGAAATTACTTGATTTAAATGGTTAAGAATCGAATAAAGTGTTTCATTTTTCTCTCAACGTGGTATATCTTCGGTTATAATCCATTGCTTTCCACTGACGTAGTCAAAATTTCATTTTGTAGGGAAGGCAGCTGAGTAGTGATGACCTTACCTGAGGCCAGGGCCGAAACCAAGGTTGGTGGGCAGGGGGGGAGGAGAGGGGCGTGTGCCCCGGGCGCCAAAATGAAGGGGCGCCGAATGAAGATTTTGTTTGTCGATTTTTCTCAAGTGTCTATGTTTAGAACGGCATTGTTAAAATCGTCCTGTCTGGGGTAATGCCAAACCATAGAAGAATCTAAGGGTGATATTGCAAAAGGATCCTGCATAAAGCAGATTTTTTTTTTTTCAATTATTTTCGATTCCGTTTTCAAGATTTTAATAAATCAATATTTGACAAAGCAAATTACGTAGTTCAGTATCACATATTTTGATTTTTTTAAAAAGTTGGCTATATTAGAAAATTAGCAAACACCCGATATACATATTTAGATGAAGCCGATACAATTATAAACAAGCCGTGCCAGACTAAGGCTGAACTTTTAAGTTTTATACGGGACGGGCCTGAAAATTCGTGCCCGTGCAGACCTCTAATTCTCTAATATCATTTTTATGTTTTACATAGAAGAATGAACAAATCTATATTCTTTAATATTCAACTATAAGTAAAACCCCTGACCCGACCCGATGCAGGACTCTAAATGGTATAAAACTAAAAATCTAATCTTTAATGCTTTAAAATGCGTTGCGGTTTCAAAAGTTCCACTTATAACGATACACCTTGTTTTATACAATTGGCCACCTGCCTTTAGTTTATCAGCAGTTATTTTGAAAAATTTCCCGTAGAACATAGTGCACTGCTTATCACCACAATTAAATTATTCACTTTATACATTAGACAGGAAGGACCATTTAGCGTTTTGCTGAGTATTGTATTTTTAAAATACGGTAAAAATATAATGCAGTTTGTTATTTCGAAGACTCGTGAAAAGATGACTAAAGACATAACAGACAGGACATTTTGCTTTTGTGAAACTTTGATCTGCGATTTATATAGACCTTTAATGGGAAATTTTTTTTTTACATTTTTTTAAAAAAGCGGGTCAACTTGAACCCGACCCACAAGAGTAAAAAAGCCAACCCGAAACCGACCCCAAACCCGAAACAATAAAAGCCAACCCGACCCGCACAATGTTTTTAAAAAGTAAACCCGATCCGCAACAGGAAAATATAGCACCAGCCCGCGGGTCCACTTTTACCGCGGGTTCGGGTAAAAGTGGGTAACCCGACCCGATGGAGGACTCTAATTCAAAATATTTTTTTTTAGTTTATTAATTTTGTTCACGCATTAAATCTCAACAAATCAGTTTAATAATAAGGATCACTTTAAAAAAACACGATTCTTGTAAAAAAAGAAAGAATAATAAAAAGGATTACGTGTTTAAAAGAACAACAAAAAACACGACAGTTATAAATAGCTCTCGGAGCAAGATTATTCACCCGTCACATAAACAAGTTTATGCATTTTCTTTTTCGCCTGTCAACTTTTGATTGCATTTCCAATTAAGTAAAGTAATCATGTATACATTAAATGACCGGTTTTTTGTTATTTGTTTTGGATATTAGGTGCGTAAGTAGACTAAACGTTCTAGAATAAAGTTTTCTTATTTTGAATTAAGATGGAAAGAGATTTTTATTAATATTTAATGAAAGTCTCAATAAAATATTTTAAGGCTCAGTAATATAGTTTTAAGGTTCAATAAGATATTTCTCTTTGATTGAGAGCACAAATCTTTCTGACACATTTTCAAAATTATTTAAAAAAGTAACAATATGAAATTTGAGATATTATTAGTCAAATTCTTTGTAATTGGATAGCGTTTCGTGTCTTTCTATAAATGTATCCTGAGATTCCCAATTATGACCTTTCCTTGACTAGTCTCTCTAAAATCCGTTTAAATAGCTAACTTTGACATTTTTTGGAAGATTCTCTATATATGTATATAAGAAAGAGAAAAACTATACCATTTTTATCTTAATACGAATACCTAGAAATTTCACAAATTTAAAAAATAAAGGTGACTTCATGAATATGAAAGAAAGTAGCGAGTTTTGATTTGAGAACTGCATTAAATGTTGCTACTATACTATAGTGAAACGCCGAAAATCACGACGCCAAAAAACCAGAAAGACTAAAAAACTCCGAATATTATTCAAATTTCATTTTTAAAGGCTGTTTTGAAATTTGAACTTCCTACTTTCGGTAACATTCACGAAGACATTTTCATTCGTAAATGAATGCAGGGTTGAATTCAGACACTTTTCTCCGGGAGGGATTTGTGTGGCTCCGGGGGGGGGGGGGAATTGCACTTTTTTACTATTGAAAACACAAAATCTTAAATCTTCTGGGGGGGACATCTCATTGCTCCAGGGGGGGGATGTCCCCCGGGCCACTCCCTGAAAACAACACTAAATGAATGAAACTTGAAAGTTTTAGAATTCACATACCAAGTCCAAGATGCCATTACGATATGCCATTTTTCGTTTTTATTTTTATTATTATTATAAAAGCAACGAGTCTTCATGAAAGTGCCCTCAAAATTGTGTTTTAGTGCCAAAAGAGGAACGATGACATCGTACAGCTGGGAGGAACACGCAAAATAAAATTCATCTCATTAAAAAAGGGCAGTTTTACTTTTTCGTAATGAATATAGAAGCTGTCTTTAAAAAATGTCCAATAATCCGGAGATGTCACGGTACCGATGATTCCAAATTTTTGTATTCTTACTGTAAATTTAATTTAAGAGTAAGATGCAGTTTAAGAAAGTCTTAGATCCAGGGGTGGCGTATGAACTTGCCCGACGGGGGGGGGGGGGGCACAGTATCCCCGACAGGGAGGGCTGAATTCATAATATATATTAGTGGTCTCCACGAGCCCAGGCCTGTGCCGAACAGTGTTAAATTCAGACACTTTTCTCCGGGGGGGGGGGGGGATTACACTTTTTGACCATTAAAAACACAAAATCTCAAATCTTCCGGGGGGTACACCTCATTGCTCTGAGGGGGAATGTCCCCCCCGGGTGAACCCCTGAATTCAACACTGGTCCCAGAGACCAAGATCGGTAAAAGTTTATTTCATTAAACTCGGGACGCGCTTAATTTTATTTGAAAACTCAGGTACGGGCTCAGGCTAAATTTTAGCTTTTGAAAAGTTCGTCCGGGCCTGAACTTCATTCTTCCCGGGACACATCCGGGTCTTAAATTTTTTCTGTAGATTCGGGACGGACCGTACTGTATTCACAGGACTACAGAATTTTTTTCCGCACGGTAATGTCGTGGTAACTTTTCTCCTTTATTAGTGGAGTAAATGAACAATAAAAAATTTCTTTGTTTCTTTTTTTCCGTTTTTTAAATAACAGATGGCATATCCTGAAACGCGCAGATCTCTAACACTCACAGTGCGATTTAAATTAGAGATGAATTGCAGAGGGACAAAAGATTTTTTTTTTTCAAAATATAAATTTCGAAGCCTGTCAAAGAATATTTTAGATAAATAAGGTGAAAAAAAGCTCTCAAAGTTAGTTTTGAAGCACCTCACTAGTCACCTAATCTTTATAGGCGGACGAATCCACAAGAGAAAGTTTCTACACTTTCGAGTATTACCCAAAAGGAAAAACTCTGCTTCATCTTCCACCCAGCAACGTTCAAATAAGAGGTCATTCAATAGTACAGATTTTACTTGTACATATATGGCACATGCACAAAAGTGTTTGAGCGATAAAGTATGGAACAGTTCTCCGGTTATGAGTCGAACCATTGCGTACCACCCACCCCTTAAGGAAATGCAAAGGTCTAGAAACAAGAGTCCCACATCAGGTAAGGTGGTAACCAATTTTTTTCGAAACGCAGTTCGTGTTCAGGTCGGGTTGACCATGTATTTTAATATCGGACGTAACTGAAAAAAATCAGCAGACAAATCTCTATCGAAAACGCATGAAGTGATCAATAATTATTTTAATTTATAATTATTTAAATTTGTTAGTGAAAGTGTCATCGTGAAAACTAGCAGTTAAACGTTACACCTAACTAGGATCCGTCCCGGGTAACAAATAAAATTTGCAATCCTGCAATTTTTTTAAAAAACCAAGCTGCAACCCGAACCGAACCCAATCAAAAATATTCTGTCCAGCCGCAACCCGATCGAACCCATAATAATTCCAAACCCAACCTGAAATCCGGAATCAGAGAAAATTGATCCAAAATATAATCCAATTATAGAAAAATAGTCTGTAATCATATTTCCAATATTAATGTTACCTTTCATGTAGAAAAATAAACATGTAAGAAGTCATTCATATTCAAATGTGTAGTTTTTCATCTGAAATAGATTCCTGTGCGGGTTGTGTTATACCGGACCCAAACATTCAACATAAAGTCAATCCAAAACCTACCAAAAAATTTCCGTTGACCGAAAATCCGACCTGAACCCGACAACAAATTTTCTATTGACCCTAAACCGAAACACTTCAACCTGAACCCGACTCGACACAAAAAAGATATATAACGTAATACAGTTATGAAAAAAATAGTCTGCAATCATATCTCTAATATGAATTCTGTCTTTTATGTAGAAAATAAACATTTAAAGCGGATTTTTTTAAGAAGCTCCGTATTCCCTCTGTTTTTCAAATGAAGCATTAGCGTATACCCTGGCTATAAACGTTCATGATGTCAGCGTATACCCACTGCCTATACCGTACACTCTCTGCTTTTTTTTTATGACTATACAACACTGGCTAACTTGAACTTGGCTTGTAAGTAATGTTGTCAGGTCTAGTATCACAAAAAAGCAGGACAGAGAGAGTAAATAAGCGAGAGAGGTGCTTGAAAATCTGGACATCCTAAACACTGCAATAAAACCTGTTAAAACGGAACCAGTGTAATGGAATAATGCTTTAAATTGAAAATTTTCCCGATATCGCTAAAACAGTACTATGCAATTATAACAGAACAATATATTTTCTAAGATTAAAACCTGTCTAAATTGGAAAGATCTCCCGATTCTTTGTCGTTCCATCTTAACAGGTTACTGTGTTAAACAGCTTCCTTTTTTCGTATTGAATGTATGTGAATTATACTTTGTCAATAAAGGAATGGTGTGAAATTAATTAGTCGAACTAGAGTTTTTTAAATAATTAACAGTAATTTTATGACAATAATGCTCACTTTATAAATACCGCGTTTTATTTTTTTCATTATTTTGCATTTCAGTCATTTTCAAAAAAGTACACTACGTATTTATTACGTACACTCTCAAGAAAACATTTCGTCAAACGTAAAAAGCACAGGCACAAGTTTCTATTATTTGAAAAAAATTGAGCTTCAGTTCGCGAACTTTTTCTGTTTTGGAGCAAAAGAGACATACGTAAAAAATCAGTTTCTAACACAAAAAACTAACATGCAGCACAGTTACGGGAACACCCCTGTGATTTGACCAAAAATGCAACTTCAGGTGATTTTTATTTCAGGTTAATGAATTTTCTGTATTTTGGGGAGAAATGGGCAAATCAAAACAGGAATTTTCGTGTTTCAATATTAATAATAATAAAAGCAATTGAAGAAACACCTGCAACTCACGCATTTTTTTAGAGTGTACAGTAAATTCTGTCTAAGGCAGACTCTGTATAAGCCGGAAATCTGTCTACCGCAGAAAATTTTTCAAGTCCCGGCGAACCCATAGAAAATTACATTAATTTATGCTGCTTAAGGCGGAATCAGTCTAACGCAGAAACGGAAAGCATTTTAAAGTCCCACCAAAACCAAAATTTTGCATAAGGTGGAAAATAGAATAATTTAAAAATGAAAGGCATTTTGTTTATTAAACTTTAAATATAAGTCAAATACTCAATGTCGTGCATGTTAGTTAAATTCCGTAACACTTTGAAAAAGTTAATTCAAAAGGACAGAAACTGTTTAAATTTTAAGGAATTTTGCTTGTGCCATTTTTCATATGCAAAATTATTTTTAAAAGTTAATATTTCTAGTAGAATGAACATTTATCAAAATATATATTTTCGAAAGTGCAATATATTATACTTTAAGGATGTACTCAAATTCAAAGTTATAGCGTTCTGTCTCATTCTCGAAATATATCAAGTTTTTTTTTTTTTTTTGTTAGGTCTTTTTTTTTTGTGTGTGTGTGTGTAAATTTCCAATTCGCATGTATTACAGCAGTACTAAGAAATTGAATAGCGTTTCTCATTTATCTATAAACACAAAAAATCTTTCCCCAATTTCCGGTTTCAACCGATTTTTGAGTCAGGAAAATCAATAAAAATCATCAAATTTGAAGGATTTTTTTGGGAGGTGGGGGGAAGAGGGCTTTTTTGCATAAGCCGGAATATTGTCTACCACGAAAAATTTTCCCAGTCCCGATCGATTCCGCTTTAGACAGAGTTCACAGTATATTGATCGAAACCAGCCAGCGTGGTCCTCTAACTTCTGATAAGATATAGAATTTAAATCTGAGACTAAAACTGAAATACAAAATTCTCAAGAAAAATGTAAGCTAAAGGAAAACTTGTAAAATAGCTTAAAAGGAAAAAGTTCATTATTTTAATATCAGCTAGAGCATAAAACAAAATCTTGTTGATGTAAAAAAAAAAATGCTTATTTTGAAACAGCCAAAGTTTTAGAGGTCTGCACGGGCCGGGCCTATTTTCATTCATGGTACCCAGGCCTAGTAACTACTCTTTCCGGGCCGGGCCTTACTTTTTTCTGAAGGACCGGGCCGGGCCTAACTTCTTTTTTCCGTACCGAGACAGGACAGGTTTCATTCTTCCTAGGTTTTCATAAGCCGATATTTTCAGTACCGGTCTAGATCTAGCCCATATGAAAATCATTGTCTCGGCATAGCCTGGTCTAGAGTCCTGCGCGGATCGGGTTCTACCCAACCCGAACCCACAAAAATAATTTTCTGTAACCCGCAACCCGACCCAAACCCACAAAAATAATTTTAGGCAGCCCACAATGTAAGGAAAACAAATCATGTTTTAATACCATTATGAAAAATAATCTACAATTGTATATCTAATAGAGGCCTGCACCGTTTCGGCTCGCGGGCCGCGGCAAAATTTCAAACTGGCCAGGCCGCTTTATTAGGACAGTTTTTCCAACAGGCCGGGCAGGCAAAAAAATTGAACGGCCCTGCCAGACCGGGCCGATAACTACAATTAAGCGGATCTACCGGCCCAATATAAATATTTAGACAAAGCCGATAAAATAATAAACGGGCCATGCCGGGCTAGGGCTGAACTTTTAAGCTATATACAGGACGGGGCGGGACATTCTCGGGCCCAGAGATTCCGGCCTGTGCAGACCTCTAATTCTTTAATACCATTTTTATGTTTTACATAGAAGAATGAACAAATCTATATTCTTTAACATTCAACTATAGTAAAACCTCTGACCCGACCCGACCCGATGCAGGACTCTTAAATGGTATAAAACTAAAAGTCTAATCTTTAAATATGCTTTAAAATTAGTTGCGGTTTCAAAAGTTCCACTTATAACGATATACCTTGTTTTACACAAGTGGCCATCTGTCTTATCAGCAGTTTATCAGCAGTTATTTTGAAAATTTTCCTGTCTAACATAATGCATCGCGTATCACTACAATTAAATTATTCACTTGATACATTAGACAGGAAGGGCCATTTAGAGTTTTGCTGCGTATTGTACTTTTTTTAAAAATATAATGCAGTTTGTTATTTCGGAGACTCGTGAAAGGATGATTAAAGACAAAACAACCTGGCACACATTTTGCTTTTGTGAAACTTTGATCTGCGGTTTATTTTTCTTTTAACGTGAAAAAATATTTTCCACATTCTTTTAAAAAAGCGGGTCAGCACGAACCCGACCCGTAAGAGTAAAAAAGCCAACCCGACCCAACCTGCAATGGGAAAATATAGCGCCAACTGGACCCAAACTGCGGGTTGGGTTGGATTCGGGAAAAAGCGGGTAACCCGACCCGATGCAAGACTCTAGCCTGGTCTGTTCAAAAATCAGTAAAATTTGGCCCGGCCCAAAAATGTTTGCAAAAAGTATATATATTTTTAAATCGACATTCCACAATTAAACATTAAAATTTATTCGTTTCAAAGAATAGTAGATTTCTAGGTAATAATATTAAAATACAATAAAACGTGTGAAAGAGAACCAGCCTATCACGGAATCCTGTCTTATACGGAAAAATTCATTGATCCATGCAAAATTAATAGACTAATACGTGAGAAAAGAATATAATACATTTACACCTGCTAAGAAGGGAACTTGTTTATAACGCAATTTTTTTCTTTCCAAGACGATTCCATCTTAGAAGATTTTACAGTATAGCATTTTTCAGAGTTTAAGTCTTCAATACATAATTTTTTGATTAACGATATTACTAATAGCTGAAACATTTCCACACAAATAGAGATTCATTTAAAATATGTATATAGCAACTTTTTGCGCGTCTTTAAAAATGAAGATTATAAACAAGGAAAAAAAAAAAGCTAAAATAAGTATTTTTGGTCAGAGATCCTCCTTTTAACAAAATCAAAGTAAAAATACATGTTTTGCAGAAATTCTGTCGGGCTGTGTTGGACTCGGACTGAGATTTTAACTGTTTGCCGGGCCAGGTTCGGGACGAACTTTTAGCTTTTATATCAGGCCAAACTTTTAAAGTTATTAATTAAAATCTTTCAGTCTAATAATACAATAAAGTTTAAATTATCAAGTAAACTCGGTATTTTGATTTACATGAATTTTTTAAATTCCTAAATATGAACCTACGACCCTAAACACGAATTGTTAATTACAACCCTGCACGGTTCGAGTTATGTCCGACCCGAAATCGACAAAATATTTTTTGTCGAACCTGCAACTTGATCCTAAGCATGAAATAAAAAAACAATTCAGGAAAATAGTCTGCAATTATATCTCTAAAATCAATTTTATATTTCGAAAAATGAAAGCATATGAATATATAAATGAATACACATTCATATACAAGTATTTTTTTTTTAAATTTAAAACAATAATCTGGACTTTTTTTGGAAAAATTTGGCGAACTCGAATCAACTCCCAAGAAGAAAAAAACTCTAATCTAAGATGACCCGAAAATGGAAACACTAATCAACACGATCCGCAGCAAAATTTTAGCGCCAATGGTTAATACGTTCAGGTAGAATCGGGTTATCTGACCCGATGCTAGATTTTAATTGTTGCTATATATGCATTCTCACAATCTTTTGACTTTTGGGGAAAAAAAAAAATCTTGCGAAATTAAACTTGCTAAAATAACATTTTAATCTGATAGACGAATGCCTTAACGATTCAAAATAAAGAAAAAATGGTCAAAAGCGAAATTTTTTTTATTTAACTGAGGTTTAAGTTAAACTTGCAAGTTTAATTTTCCTTACCGTTTTACCCCTACAACTTTTTATTTTCTTCTAAATTTTTACTTTGCATAGTACCCACAGGACATTCAAATAAGAAATAATAACAATGTAGTATTTTTAACAAAGAATTTTTGTATAGCATTGTCTTAAAGGGGTGTTAAAGAAGGGACGGTAAGGTAAAAAAAGGGGATGGTATTGGAAAAAAGGGACGAAATGGTAAAAAAAGGGACAGTAAGGATGGAATGGTAAGGAAAATTACCACTAATTTTTAGGAAAATCATGTTAAGACTAAGTGATAGCCACAATGCTCATTGATTTTTAGAAACAGTTGTTAACATTGGATTAAATTAATTTTTTTTTTAAATTTACCTCGAAAAGTGCAGAAATAAACCTTGGGGATGGTGAGACTACCAGTAAAGCCACGATGCTTGAAATTGATATTTAAATACTGATTTAAATTCTACAGTAAATTTCCTGCCAAAGAATTTTAGACATTATTTCTCTAGCATACTTCTGCATGAGAAAAAACTTGACTTCTGTGGCTGCATCTGGAATGATTTTCTGTATAATTTTTGAAGAGGGATGGTAAGGAATCTAAAACCCAGGGACAGAGTTTAAAAAATAATAACAACCCTAAAAATGTGTGCAGGTTAATTTTAGCTACATATTTATATAAAACAATAGTTCCAGTTTCAGAAAAAAATTACATCGAATTATTTTTATTGAAACAATTTTATACAGACAGCTCCAAACTTAAAAATCAGCATCAGGGACACGAGACGGTAGATGAGTTTTCCTGGTATTTGGACCCCCAACATCGTCCAAAACTTATTTATCTCGTTAATATTGTTATGCAATCATGCAATGGAATGTTCCCCAGTATATGAAAAAAAAAAAAGTGTATTAAATAAAAAATTATTATTCAGGGACATGAAAGTCAAAAGATTGTGAGAATGCCCCATATATACATCTTCCCACAGTTTACAATGACATTATCTATGTATATAATTATTTTTTCATTTACATCTTCTATTTCTCTTCTATATATTAAATAGAGATTAATAGCCATATTATTATAAAACGAGATTCTACTGTATATTGAAATTAATGAACAAAGAAGAAATTTTTAGTTTGATACTATGTTAGCTTGAATAATTATACAAAACTCTCTTTTTATTTATTCATTCATTTATAAAAAAAATACTTACCCTACGCTTTTTAATAAGAAGATCGAAGTGAGCAGATGAATTACCACGTCCTGTTTCTTCTTGAAATCGTATCTCTTTTAGGCGTCTAATTTTGCGGTCAATCAAATAAACATAGAACAGGAGTGCACATGAGTTATAGACAAAATGTTTAAGTTTTTCGGGAACATCCGGCCGTTGTGACGATAGACTTTAACCGACATGTGGTTAAATTCTTAAATTTTCTGGTCACAGAATAAGGAATAAAATTTTAATTTAGATTAAACTCTTAAAAAATTAGCGGCAAGCTTATCCGTGGGTCAGGTTTTCTACAAACTAACCTAAGACCTTCTTTAAAAAACTAATCTGCACCCGACTCGGATCGTGTGCAGGAAAAATCGGGTTACCCAACCCGAGGCAGGACTCTCTACACAAAAGTCAAAAAAATTTCCCCGACGACGATTAAATTTGACCCCAACGGGGGGGCATATGCCCCCCGGACCCCCCTCTGGCACTGCCCTTGCTTAGATCTAAAAATGGAAGAGAACGTTAGAAGTCTGAAATCAATCTTGCTCCTTAGCGCAGTTGTGCTAGGATGATGCGTGCAGTGACCCGGCATCACAGGCGCCTGGCATGATAGGAGAATGTCACCTAATTTATGACTGCAAATACAATAAATTCTGCCTAAGACGGAATTGATCGGGACCAAGAAAATTTTCTGTAGTAGACAATATTTCGCCTTACACAAATTTTACTCTATGCCTATAGATTTGCAGGGACTTGAAAATCTTTCAGAGTTAGACAGATTTCTGTCTTATACAGAGTCCACCTTACAGAGAGTTTACTGTACATCGACGATCTGTAAAAAAGTAGTTTTTTAACGTAAGTTTAAAATAGAAATTGCTGCTGTATTCTCTTCAGTATTTTAATAGATTTATTAAGGAGTGCATCAATCATATTATACATACCTAAGTAACTGATATTTATTGACAAAGTGGAGTATGGATTTATCAGTAAAAGACAAAATTTAGCTCATCGCTTTTCGTATCTGCTTTCAAACAGTAATTTAAATGTTTGTTTGTTAAAATTTCTTAAAAAATTGAATACCTCCTCATTTTTCCCCCACACTTATTTTTTTTTTTAATCAAAACTTTTATTTTTGGTTTCTGGAAAATTTACTATTTTTTCCGAAATTTTCCAGTTTTTTTTTCTGCTTTACGTAATATTGCTTGCAACACTTTGATGAGAATAAAAAAGTTCATTGTATAGGCCGCACCGGGAAAAAATTAACTTTTAAACACATATAAACCACGGCTTATATCCCGGAAATTACGATACTAATTTGTCACTATTTTTACCTATTTTGTCATTTTTCTGCTACAATTATATGATTTAATAATATCCCTTTTGATGTTTATAAATTTTGATAAGCATTGTGTATTACTTACTATTTCAGTATGCTTTTGATCATATCATGTAAAGTGCATACATTTTGTCATATTTGGTGAATAAAAGATTAATTCCACATTTTTTCATTGAATTCATTTAGTGGCCCATTCAGCCCCATGGGTGGGGATGAATGGACCAAATTTCTATATTTTTATTTTCTATTATCATTCATTATAGACATTTTCTAATCCAATTTTTATGACTTTTTTATATAACCAAATAAGTAAAGCAACTGAAGAGCCAATTCTGAGCCAAAAAAATTATTTAAAAAAAATTACAAAAATTAAAAACCAAAAATTGCCTGATTCATTACCACTCACCCCTACATACTTTCTTAAACAATGTGTAAATATTTATTCGTAGATAACTGCTCTCATGCTCTTGCTACATTTGAAACCACTAACACACTGCTCCTTGTATATTCACAATACCTACTCGATTCAGACTGGACACTGGCGCTTCTCAGCATATTTTTCTGGTATGAAATATTGAACATTCTGAAACACTTTTGAAGATGATCGCTATCTCAATCTCATGGAGGCATCATGAAATTATTTAATCCATTCTGGGTCTAACATCCTATTAAAATAACAAGTTTTTCATTTTGTATTGTTTTATCTTAAAAATTAGTTTTGTTATTATCTCCATGTGGTAATGATATTATCCTAATCTTAATAATATTAAAAATGCAAGAGTATTAAAATGTGAAAATGTTTAGCTGAAATCAACCTAAAAACAGATGATTAAATGGCTTTGTATTCATATTTTTTTCTAACGTGCAAAGTTTTCAGTTAAGTTAATAAAATTTACCTACTTTATTTCTTTATAATAGATAAAATAAAAGTTATAAAAATAAAACATACTTTTAAACAAATGTAACAATAGAATATTCTATTGCATTTGTAATATTGTGGCATTTCAATGAGAAAAAAATGTGAAAATTGATTTAACATTGCTAAAACTACGCCTGTTGCAAAAATCCAGGAATGATTGAGTGTCTGGATTTTTTATAACGTCTATTCATTTCTAATAGCAATATTCGCTTTATAGAATCAAAGATTAAAAAAGGCGAAGATTATTATTTTAAATTAATGTTATAAAAATCCAGAAACACAAATACCTGAAAAGTACCTATCTTATTTTATAATATCACATCAGTTATGTTGGTTATATTGCGCCAATATTAGAAATCATCGGTAACAGATATTCAACAAAACTCTAATGTTGCAAAAATATTTACTTTATGTCGTAAATAAATGAAATTTCAAAATATTTTCTGCCAATTTACATTTTTCACAAATTTGCGCAATATTGGAAAAATATTTTGCAATTCCACTATTAATATTTCCAACAAAGTAAATAATTTGGCAATATTGGCGGTTTTTATTGTATACATAAAATTGTACAGCAAAATTTCGGAAACTACAGACGGATAATGCACTTTCTGAAAAGCACTCGTAAGCAATTAAGTTTAAAATATAAAGAAAAAGTAGATATTTATTTTTAAGATGAAATAATACAACTTATTTCTTTACGCGGATTTGTGTCTGGTTTTTTTTAAAGCAACTGTTTGTTATTCAATGTTTTGGAAAGATCATTTAATGGCAAGTTTGAATGATCAATGAAAGTTTGTTAAGCAACTACATAAAATTTTACCTAAGATGCCCTTAGAAAATCATTATATTAACAGAGCATGAGGAGCAGAAACTTGCTAATTTAATCTAAAACAAAGGTAGATATATTTGAACGATTAAAGAGCTTAGCCGATATAATTGTACACGGTGCAGACACACAAAACGCTGTAAAAGCTTGGTTGATCGGTTGATTCTCAAGTAGCGCTAACGAGTTACATCAACCTATTGATGAAAAATTAAAAAATACCAGTAAAATTTATAACTATCACGAAAGAAGAACTATATTGATCGTGATTAATATAAATCATGCACATATCTTTAGAGCTTTTAGATTTTTTGTTAAATAATGAAACATAATTAAAAAGCTACATACAGGCTGATGATATATGATCCCTGTAGGTTAACCAACCCACCAACCAATCCAAGTTGGGTGTTTTCTCGGACAAATTTTTAATTCCTACAAATGTTTAGTACGATTCAAATTGTAAAGCAAATAAAAACTTTTTAACTTCCTGCTAGAAATATTATAATAAGGTATATATTATATATTTGAGATTGATTCCTTTGGAGGGAACACCTGTGCTAGTTACCTTAGTTTTGGTTTTTGTATATTTTTCACTAAAAACGAGCTATGAAGCTATGTTGATAATAGAACTCCTTGGCTACTAAATAATGAGAGTACTTTTATATTAGCCCATCCCGCCTAGGTGATAAATGGCCAAATAATGTTCCCATCATCATCCTAATGTAAGTCTAAGCTGAGGTTTCACTCATTTCATTTAGGGGACAGTGGGGAGGAATGGGACACTTTTTGCAAAAATAAGAAAATCAAATTTGTTTGGCATAAAAACAAAAATTTCACTTTATGGAATACAAAATGAAACACTTTTTAACGTCTTTGAACAGTATACAAACATAATATGCAGAAACAATTTTATAATTAAAGAAATTTTAAGTTTCAAAATGTGTTCCATACCTCCCCACTAACATTGAGGTATGGGGCAGCTATAAAGCAAAGTATGATAAGCCCTTAATATCCTAGTGTTGGCTACATATCCAGTCTAACAAAGATTGCAAATTGATAATGTCAGTGCTACAGTATCAAATTCCAGTATCTTCATCACTGGAATATGACATAAAAAAATCGTCAGTTTATATACATTTTGAAATAAATGAAAGCATTATCAATGTTATAATTAATATATTATACTCTAAAAATATTTGCATATTAGCAATTTACATTCATCTTATTAAAAAGAAGGAAATGGACTTGTCCCATTCCTCCCCGCTACCTTCTTTTATGTTAAACTACTTTTATAAACAACAATGCTGCCTTTACACTTAGTTTTAATTATGGATAATATACATTATAATGTTCCATAAATAGGGAAACTATTACACCTGCATATAAACAAGTAATTAACAGTGCTGTAGTTGGGTGGGAACACCGTTATCAGAAATATTTGGTTTGTTACTGTAAAGGAAAAAAATTGCATACAAGCACAATTTTTTTTTCAAGCAAAACGATAATTTATGCTAATTTTAAGCAGATCCATTTCACTTACATTCATAAGCTGTGTAGGACCTCTCTTAATTTTTTTTTCTCCTGAACTATACGTGAAACCTTGGTAGTGATCAGGAAGAAAATTAGCAGACGAGACAGCTCGTCGTAAATCAGAGAGGAACACCTCTCATCATCGTTCTTTTGGAAGCTTCTAGGACAGATGTGTTAATAAGTAATATATGGATTTATTCCTGTTATTTCAATTTATTTTGATTCATAATGAAAAATGTTACTATGAGATTGATGAAATATTACATTTAGATGGATGCTATACAAGTACAATACTATAAAAACTAGAATGTAATATAACACTTAATTGAAAAATGTCTGCTGTTAGCTAAATGCTTTACATTGGATTTTGGCTTAGTAAAAATCCGGTAGCATCAGCATCTACTCAATGCAAAGGTGTGTTCCCACAAATATTTTTTTCCAACTACAGCACTGGTAATTAATATACAGAAAGCATGAAAAATATATGAAATAAATTTACCTTTGATTCTTGAAATAATATTTTTCTATACAATTGCAAACTTATGCAGATCATCAACTTTTTTCAACTGAAGATTTTGTTACCACTGCTTCATCTAATGTGTGGTTGATAAAATGTTTAGAATGATACATAAAGAGAAAATCCTACTGTGCCATTGCACCACACTCTCCTCTATGTACATTTAAGATAACAAGCCTTTCATTTAAAATGCAAAAAGTAAATAAAATAAGAAACAATATTGTAAACCAAAACATTTTATTTAATCTTAAAAGTATTATTTATAATTTGAACAGGTGAAAAATAAAAGCTGTTATTTGGCAAGGAAAAAAAATGCTATTGGCAAGATTTTCGTCCGGCTCTTTCTAATAAAATTGTAGATTTTGTTGTCAAGAACTGTTTATGAGCAGTTCCAACAATGCCAACTTACCCCGCATCTGGAGAGGGGTGAAGATTGGCATGGTACAACAGTGTGGTATGATCTGTGCAGTGAAGTAAGTTAATCACTTGTACTTTATTACAAAATGCAAAAAAAAAAAAAAGAATTAAATATAAGTAGATGTTACCCAAAAATGTCTTGCTGTGGTGAATTGTGTGTAGGCACTATATGAAATTACTACAGCACACCCTATTTTTATGCGATATTATCGGTAACCAGGGTTCGTAAATATCATGATATTTTCGAAAATATCAAAAATATCAGATATTTTGATATATATCCGATATTTTCGATATATATCTGATATTTTCAAAATAGTCAACTTCTGCTGATAATAAATATTTTCAAGCATAAGATAAATTAGAAACTAAAACATATTGCACTTAACATGAAAACTTAAACAATATACTAAAAGCGCATTTATCTTTTCCTTTTTACTTAGAACAAAATTGAAGATCAACTAACTGAAAACAGAAACAATTTGCTTTATACACTTAGATTAGAAAAAAAAAGAAAAGAATAGAAAATGCTATAGAATTCAGTATCAACTATCAAGAAATCAAATTTATAAAAACAAAATTTTAAATACAAAATATTGTTTTAATTGAAAATTTTTAACATTAATGTAAGCTTATTTTATTTTTTATTCCCTATTTTGCTGTACAGTTTAAACTGAACTAAATCAATACCAGAACAGATTCTTTTCTAATGAAGCAGTATATATAACTGAGCATCTAAATTAAACAGTTTATCTTTCAGTGTCTGTTCTGAAAACTATGTCCTCATAATCTACAGTTAAAAGTGAAAAATTCAAACATACAGTTTGGAAAAGATATTTGTTTTCTAATTTGGCTAAAAAAGTCACTATCAGAGACAAAAATTATTTACAGAAAAACACAGTCAATAACAGTTGGAAATTTCCTTTGCACTTGTTTCAACTGAAAATATAAAAAATATCTTGCACACTGATATTTTGAAAATAAATATCAAACATACAAAAATATTGAAAATATCACACATCTTGATATTTTGAAAATAAATATCAAGTAATATGAAAATATCGAAAATATCAAAAATCTTGGTATTTTGAAAATATATATCAAGTAATATGAAAATATCAAAAATCTTGATATTTTGAAAATAAATATCGGATATATATCAAGATATATATCGATTGATATATATCAACGAACCCTGTCGGTAACACAGTGATTTTTTTTTTACATGAATTCTTCCTTTATATATGTACGTTGTATTTTAAGATTAAATTTTTCTTTTAGGTTTATGGATTATAGTACTGGATAGATTATTTATAGCCCCTTCAGAGCACATGGTTAACTCAGGATCAACCATTTTATCCTGACTGTTTGTTTTGAACTTCTAAAAGTAAAAATTTTCATCATCATATTTTTCTTTTGAGTAATTAAAGGTTATAGATAAATAAGATAAAACAGCATTTTTGCAAAGGTAAAATACTTGTTTTTATTTAATTTTAAAGTTAATATGCTTAAAAGAAAACTTTAATGATATTTCTATCAGAATGTATTGAAATTCAACATGGGGTGCAGTAATGGACTACTCACCGCTTGAGTACAGTGGTTCACAATCCACTCTGCTGCTGTAATGTAGATTTTTCAAAATATTTAATACAGTAGACTCCCTCAAATCCGCACAGCTTGGGACCAGAGGCTGTGCGGATTTTAGAATTTTGTGGATTTCTGGTCTTTGCTTTGTTTACATTTTTTAAACAGTAATTTGAATGCAATAATGCAATCAAGATTATTATGAATGCTTGCAATATAGTCAAATATTAAACAAATTAAGTAATGCACTAAAATGATAAAAAGTAAGATAATTTAAAAATTATTAAAAGTAAAGGTCAAGTAAGTAATTAATAATGTATAATATGCATAATAAAGATGAGATATATTTTCCTTGAATTATTGAATGAAACTTTCCTCATACAGGTACCCTGTTAATTCCCATCAAAATCATAAATTAAGGAAGTTTTATTTCCAGGGATGTAATGGAGGGTATATGCTGTATACCTTCTGGATTTTTTTCAGGAACACCATATATCCTCTGTTTCTCAAAAAAGCTATTGTATATACACCCTAAGGTCTGTCTTCAGCGTATACCCTCTGCTTTTTTTTATGGCTACATCACTGTTTATTTCAGGTTTAGCCAGTGTTAATAACCCAAAAAAGCTTGGTTAATACATAAATATATCTGATAAAAAGTTTCTGATTACCAGTAATATCAGAAATATCTTGATTTTTTTTTTTTTTTTTTTTTTTTTTTCCAGAAATAAATTTATACTTCCTTCATGAAAAAAACATGAGTTCAGACATATTATCAAGAATTAAATTACACATTAAAATACAAACGAAATGATATAAAACTAAAAAATTCTGTAATATTGCCCCCACATCTGAACTGAAAGTTTCCTTGTTTACATCTGCAATAATGTGTGGATTTCAGGCATTGACATATTTGAGCGAGTCTACTGTAATTGCTTAGTATTCTCTATCTCTTTAAAAAATATGTTGTTTAAAAATAGTTATTTAACTGTAAAATGAAGTATACAAACAAAAATGACTATTTAACATAGTAAGAAATATTTTGTTTTGTATTTACTGCTTTCGAAAAATATAAAAGTAGCCTATTATCTGTAATTTGTTATTACTCAGAGAATTTCTGTCAGGTTCTGAAATTTTATTACTCATTTTTTAGATGCAACACAAAACAAATTTGAAATCAAAAGTTTATGGTTATTAATCTGTTACATATATCAGTGTTATCATAATGTATCTCAACCCCCTCCCAAGGACCCAAAAGCATCTCAGGGTAATTTCAGGCTCATAAGTATTTTGGAATTTTATTTGCAAATTTTAATGTACACTGTTTTTTTTTTACTTAATAACTATTTTATTTGCATTTTTTTCTGTATCTTAATCTGTTATTTTTTTAGATATAAGTTTTTTTGATGATTTTTCTGTTTTCTTACTTGCAAATTTGCATTATTTTGTTATTTTGGAGGTAACGGGGAAATAAAGAGGAATTAGATTAACAAAAAATAGATTTATATTGTAGTATTTCAAATAATACTTAATAGTGGACACCTGTGCCCTGCTTCTGGAGCACACTGGTTAACTTTATGGTTGTATAAAAAGATATATTTTTTTAATGTATTGGAAACTATGTTCCTATAAAATTCATGTAAAAGCATAAAGAGTATGTATAAATGTTTAAGGAATATTCAAGAATATTTTCAGGCAGATTGGACTTTCCGTTAAAGAGAAAAAAAAAGTTAACTGCAAAAGTGGTCCCGTGCTCCTGTCTCTCCTATATATTTTGTAGTACATGTAAAGTCACAGCAACCTTGATGTGAAACAGATTGCTTTTACAGTTTCAGCAGCACTGTCTTTAGCTATTGTGCAAAAAAATAAATAAATAACAAGAAGAAGGGTATCACTGATGCAGTAGAGACCCGCTAATCCGAGCTAATTGGGACCGGTGCCTGTTTGGATTACCCGAAATTCTGATAAAAGTAGAAAAGAAAAAGTGTTTGCTAAAAGAAAATGTAAGTCATAAGTACTCAGTAGTACAATAAAAATATCCTCTAAACGGGCAGCCTAAGGTGCTGGATAATCCGGCATGACTCTCAGAAAAATAAAAGTATTGCTTGTTTAATCCCTCTTTATGTTTATATCTAATGGAACTTCAGAATAAGAAATTACGTAACAACTCATTAAAAACGGTACGAAATCGCGAATCTATAAATAGCTCAGTCACAACGTCAACAAGGTGGGGCGGGAGAAAAAACATTTCTGTAGATAATTTGCAAAATCAAGCTGTTGAAAAGAAAAAATAAATTTTTATGATCTGAATTAAATGCTATTTGCATTAAAAAAAAATAATTTTATAGTAACTGGCAAACAAACTGATGTTAGAGATTTTTTTAAGGTGGCAGGCCTACAGTGCATGTTTTCATTTTATATTCATGAACATACTGTAAAATACCGTTAATCCGCCCCCCCCCCCCCCCAAACATGACGGAAAATCATAAAAAAATCGGAGGGGGCGCTTGTACGGTATTAAAATTGTAGTAATGATATCTATGGATGGTGGGATTGGGGATGGTAATGGCCGATCATCGCAAAATATGCATTATTTTAATAAAGTGAGAAAAGAAAAACATTTTGAAAAAAAAAATTATATACAAAATAGAAAAACAGTATAACTTCAGATTAACGGCAATTTCAAATTATAGAAAATTCTGGATTTCAAAAGCTTTGAAACATGAATGCATTGAGATAAATAATAACACTAATATCTGTCATAAGATAAATAACAACACTAATATTTGTCATCAATATGGTAACAGAAAAATAAAAGGAACTGAATAATTTAAAATAATTAAAAAACACTTAGAAATTGCTTTTGAAAATGTCCTAAAATTCTTTTTAAAACTAGTAACATTTTATGCAGTGTCGCCATCTGCTGTAAATTAGGAAGATTAAATAACATATATATTTTTTAAATCATCATTTCTTATCTATAAAGGCTAAATAAATAATACAAATCATAATAATAACATGAAAAATATTGCAAATGAAACTAATAAAAAAAAAAGAACAAATGTGTTATAATGGGAAATTTAAATCAGACTGACATAGAATTAATTTAAAAAAACTTTCTCACTACATTAATTCCTTTTAAATAGTGATATATAAACTAAATATTATGTATATTACCTTTAAATATCAAATTAAATCACCAATTCAATACTCAATAATAATAATAATAAAATAGATAATACCAATAAATCCAATTTCGCGTTATTTTGGCACCATCTACCGCAACTTAAAAGAAAGAAAACCAACACGATATAAAATTCCGAAAGTTACTAAAAAGAAAAAAGGCTGTAAATTGTTATTATCACTATTATTTTATATATTTAGTAATAATAATATACAAGGCTAATGGTATTATGAAAAATATTAATTATACGTATAAATATGAAGTTATGTAGCTGTACAGAAGTACCGTACAGTTCGATGATATGAATCGATTCTTAATCGAATTGTAAAACGAATAACTGAATTGCATTTACGGTTTCCTCTGAGGTTTATGACGATACGAAAACAAAAGGTAAGTGCAACCCTGGTTACTATTTACGTTTGGGATATATTAAAGAATTGCCACGCCTTTCTGATCCGTTGGAAAAAAAAAATCACTTGGGAGATAAGATTTTTGGTATTGATCTTGACGTGCGCACCGAAATTTTTCTGCAGGGAGGGCGCTTTCTCGGAATTTCTTGTATGTCCCATTTTGTTTACAAAGTGGGAGGGAGGGCGCTTAATCGGGAAGGGCGGATTAATGGGATTTTACGGTAGGTTGTACTTTTACATTATTGAATTTTTTGTACTATTCAAGCTGTTCAAAGAATAAAAAACATCCTTTACTGTAATTTTTTGTTTAATTCTAACTTCTACACATTTTTCCCAACATTCATCCGGAAAATTTCGTAGTAAAAAGTGCTTTTTTGTTTTTAGTACAATAATTCAATATTTTCAGTTAATCTCTTAAGTATAATTTTCGAAAATAAAATAGATTTGGATTAAACGGAATTTCGGATTAGTGGGGTTCTACTGTATTTCATATTGAAGCAGAAAGTAGAACACTTGTTAATTGGCTGTAATGTAATCCAAGTAAAATTTTGTCATCTTTATACCAGTTTATGATTGTAATGCCTGGCGACCTTCAACATTTGTATTATTTCATCATTGTGGCTATGTGGCTTCTTTAATGCCAATGTCAGTTATCTGTACTGGTTATTGCTGGACACCATACCAGGGGCCAGTTATCTCTTTCTGGTAACCATTCACAGGTTGAAAATAAAAGTACAGTATACTCCCTCAAATTCGCAACCCTAAAATCCACAAATGCCTAAAATCCCCACACCATCACAGATGTAAACAATGAACTTAAGTTTAAATGTAGGGGAAAAATTACAGATTTTTTTAGTTTTAAATCATTCAGTATAATATTTTAATATGTAATTCTTGGTAATATGACTGGACTGGCGATTTTCCATGGAGGAAGTATAAATATATTTCTGAAAAAAATCAAGATATTGCTGATATCACAATCTTTTTACCAGATATATTTATGTATTAAAGAAGCTTTCTTTATTATTAAGACTGGCTAAACCTGAAATTAAACTCCCTTACTTATTTTGATGTGAGCTAATAATTTTGACGTGAGTTAACCCTTATGAGGAAAGTTTCATTGAATAATTCAAGGAAAATGTATCTCATATTTATTACTCATACTTATTTATATATGATCAATTATTTACTTGGCCTTTACTTTTAATAATTTAATCATTTTAAAAATTATCTTACTTCTTATCATTTTAGTTTATTACTTTATTTAATTATTTTAATATAATGCAAGCAATCATTATAATTTTGATTGCATTATTACATTCAAATTAGCATTTAAAAAATGTAAACAAGGCAATGACCAGAAATCTGCAAAATTCTAAAATCTGCACAGCCTCTGGTCCCAAGCTGTGCAGATTAGAGGGAGTCTACCAGTAGACTCCCTTAAATCCGCGATCCTAAAATCCGCTTATTTTATCAGATGTAAACAATGAAATTTACAGTTAAGTTGCAGGAACAAAATACAAGATGGCGTCAAAATCCGCAATGTTTTTTTTACTAGATTTTTGTTTATCATTCTCTTTTGGTTATTACAGCTCATTTATTACTAAATAAATTTACAATACTTTTGATTTTGATATAAATTAGCATATCTATATGATGACGTATCGATCCTATGATCGCTTTACCACTAGATGGCAGCATAGGACTTTTGGAATCGAATTTAATCGATTTCGTTGGTAATACTTTAATATTTTTCTAAATTTTTATTTTGCATAATTATTTTAATAATTACTTACGTTTAAACTAATAAATTATTTTAATATTTTACTTATTTTAATGTTTCACTTTATTGTAAGCATTCTTTATAATTTCCTTTGCTTAACTACCAATCAAATTAATGTTTCAAAAATGTAAACAAACCAATGACCAGAAATCCGCAAAATTCTAAAATCTGCACAACCTCTGGTCCCAAGCTGTGCGGATTCGAGGGAGTCTACTGCAGGGGCGGATCCAGAGACTCGTTTTTTTTTTTTTTGGGGGGGGGGGGGGGGGCGATACCGGATGGATGATATATAATCAACACTGTCATAGTTTCTATTGGTTAAATGATTCCTTGCAGTTAATTATTGCATGAATATGAAATAATTAATGCTATTTAAAATCACTATAGACTCTCGATTATCCGACGCTCAGTTAACTGACATACTCGGTTAACCAACCCTTTTATTAATAGGGTGGGGCGAAAAAAACATTTTTTTCGATTTTCGATGATGGGTAGTACGGAAAAGTTGCCACTGGTGGCACTAAGTTCACACAAAAAAATTTAGATTTTTCGGACAATTCCTTCATTTGCCGCAAATGGCTTGAAGTTTTGCGCAAATGCTGATTTTTGAAGTTTTTTAGCAAAAATTTTTTAAACTGTAAATTAAATTTTATTTCGCTGAATTTACTTGAAATGTCATGTTTAGTGTACGAAATGATTAAATAAGCTCTGACTATCTATTATTTATTAGTTATGCGTATTTTGAATTAAGTGATTTTTATAGCCTTTTCGCGTATAACTGAGCAAAAATTGTAAGTATTGTTTGGTTCGTTCGTCGGTTTCTCTCTTTTGTCTTTATTATGTTCCTCGATCTTCCTTCGGTTTTTCGATGCGTTCAGAGTCGCATATTTCAATGCCGGACCACAGGATGTCTTGACAGCAATTCTGGAAGGTGAGGAGATATGGAGTAGAAACAAATGAAAACGCAATCAGTCATCACAAGGATGAGGGGGGAAATTGGGAGTAACTGCGAGATAGGATTTTAATTATTTTTCTGCCCTAAAATTACAGCTGTTTGTCAAAAGATTAAAAAAGTGATAAGTTTGAAGCAGGCAGTTCGTCTGAATCAGAATTTGAACCAGGGCCTTCAAAAGCAGACACTCCCAAATGCATATCCCTTTCGCACATAGCGTTCACCAAATTTAGAACTGGTATAGCATATAGGTAAACTGCGTTAAGAGCTTCATTTGTGCTTCTGGATGCAGGAATTGTGACAACCAGGAATAAAAATCTCGTTATCGATAAAGACTTGGTCAGGAGACAGAAAAAGAAACTTGAAAAGAAAATACAGGAGGAGAAATATCTTGGAGGATGAAAAATTACAACCATATTTTTTTATAGTAGAAATAATGACACGATCTTTACAGAAAAAGGGGAACAAGCGGCACCATCGAGAGAAGTACGAAACACATAATCCCTAATGGCGTGCGAAAATGTACTTGTTCATTTCTAAGAGCCTATTCCTGTTTCATGGACATCAAAAATGCAAAAGGCTGAAGATTTGAGTACTCTATTAATCTAGCGGGGCGCCAATTGTTAATTTTGGCGGTATAATCACGTCATCGAGTTACGGGATGAAATCATGATGCAGGACAAGATTTTTAGGCGTACATTAAGGAATGACCGGTCTGCCTCGACATTTCTTGGTACGATAGGCGCAGCAGCGGGCGCCAACGCGTCATTTTGGCGTCACTATCACGTCATGAAAGTAGATACGAATTAATATATATGGCAATGTAATGCAAAATACTATGTTTATAGGGTTTTCATTTGTACACGAGTTGGCGCCCGCTCTGATCCTCTCCTACCAAGATATGACGAGGCAGACTGAAATATTCGTATCGTACTAATCGGAATGTTTAATGTAAAATACTGTGTTTATAGGGTTTTCATTTGTACATTATGACGTATTTTTTTGTTATAGATTTTAGTCTGCGGGGGTTTCTACCAGATATGCGCAGGCAGACCAAAATATTCTTAAAAGACTATTTTTCACCTTTAATTTGGCACCGGTTTCATCCCGTAACTCGATGACATGATAGTGACGCCAAAATGACGAGTTGGCGCCCGCTGCTGTGCCTATCGTACCAAGAAATGTCGAGGCAGACCGGTCATTCCTTAATGTACGCCTAAAAATCTTGTCCTGCATCATGATTTCATCCCGTAACTCGATGACGTGATTATACCGCAAAAATTAAAAATTGGCGCCCCGCTCTGCTCTTCTCGTACCAAGATATGACGAGGCAGACTGAAATAATCTCATTGTACTGATATGTTCCTTTAATGTGCAAAATTTTAAAGTCGTAGCTCGATGATGTGATTATACCGCCAAAATTAACAATTGGCGCCCCGCTCTGATCATCTCCTACCAAGATGTAACGAGGCAGACTGAAATATTCGTATCGTACTAATCGGAATGTTTAATGTAAAATACTATGTTTATAGGGTTTTCATTTGTACATTATGACGTATTTTTTTGTTATAGATTTTAGTCTGCCGGGGGTTTCTACCAGGATATGTGCAGGCAGACCAAAATATTCTTAAAAGACTTTTTTCACCTTCAATTTGGCACCGGTTTCATTCCGTAACTCGATGACGTGATAGTGACGCCAAAATGACGAGTTGGCGCCCGCTGCTGCGCCTATCGTACCAAGAAATGTCGAGGCAGACCGGTCATTTATAATGTACGCCTAAAAATCTTGTCCTGCATCATTATTTCATCCCGTAACTCGATGACGTGATTATACCGCAAAAATTAAAAATTGGCGCCCCGCTCTGCTCGTCTCGTACCAAGATATGACGAGGCAGACTGAAATATCCTCATTGTAGTGATATGTTCCTTTAATGTGCAAAATGTTAAAGTCGTAGCTTGATGAGGTGATTATACCGCCAAAATTAACAATTGGCGCCCCGCTCTGCTCATCTCCTACCAAGATCAGACCAGTCATTCTTTTATCTACTCCTAAAAATCTTGTCCGGCATCATGATTTCATCCCGTAACTCGATGACGTAGTCATTCGTGTCGCCGCCGCCCGGTCTATTATATTTGTTTCGTCTTTCTGTAGACGGTGCTGCTAGTGTCCTTTTTTATGAAGATCGTCTGATTTTTTCTACTATAAAAAAAGATGCTTGTAATTTTTCTTCCTCTAAGATCCTCCTCCTCCTGTATCTTCTTTCCAAGTTTCTTTTCCTGCCTGTTGTCACAATTCCTGTAATTTTTAATAATTAAATAAATATCGTAGCGAATTCGTTAAAGCAAAGGAATTTAAGAATAATTTTAAGTTTAATTAAGATATCGATATAATTAAGAATAACTAAGAACAGATATAAATTTAAGAATAATTAAGTATTAAAAAATATTTTTAAAGGTCTTGTTCAGTTAATCAAATTTTCTTATTAGGATTATAATGTAATTACATGCGTTGCGATAATTTATAAAATGTATATTTTTAACATGGAAAAATGTATTTTAATAAATAAAAAGTTAGTAATTATTAACTTTTAATTAGAATAAGACTTCATTTTATGTCGTTTTGATGATTTAAAGTAGAACATATATTTAATGAGAATGTTGCAATATTAATTTGTTACTTATCAATATTTTTAATTTAAAAATAAAATAAAAATATTAATTTACATTTTCTTTTTCTTTTGGAAGGTAATTTTTAAATGGAGGATATTTCTGAATCTTTCTTATAAATTTAAAAATGATTATTAAATAAAATAAGTGACTTTCAGAGGTTTTTCTCTTAATAAAATTTTCTCTTTAGGAATTATAATGTAATTAAATGCGTTAATTCAAGAAATATATATTTGTAACATAGAAAAGCTAATTTTAATAATAAAAAAAAGAGGTTGGTAATTAATCCCTTTTAATTGGAATAAGAGTTCATTTTTTATCATTTGATGATTTAATGTAGAATATATTTTTAGTGATTAAGTAGCAAAAATGATTATTTTACTCATCAACATTTTTTAATCATCAATTAAAATAGAAATATTAATTTATCTTTTTTTTTTTTTTTTTTTTTTTTTTTGGTAAATAATTTTTTAGAAGTGGGAGATTTCTAAATCTTTCTTTTAAATTTTAATGCTTAAGTTGGGTAGTTTTTTTTTCATATTTTTATAGCTTGTAAAATAATTTTAAGCACTTTTTTAATAATTTGATTTTTAAATAAAATAAGAAACATAGTTATTGCTTTTAAAATGAATATATAGTTAGAAAATTATTAATTTAAGAATTTTTTTTTCTACGATTACGTTTATAACGAATAATAATTTTAAGGGGCGATTTAAGAAACTCTTTTGATGATTCAAATAATTGTAAGCCTTTTTAAAATGAATTCAATAACAGCTTTAAAAAAAAAAAATATGTATATAAGCTATTTTTTTTTCTTATCACTGTTAGAATTTCATATGAAATACATGAAATATACATATCTTATCAAAACTCAAATTCGAACAAAATTAAGAAAAAAAAATGTCGGCTAAGACTAAAAATTCCAAATTCGGACCGATGTTGGCAAATCTAATCGAGCCACTATCAGAAATCACATATCGGTCCTGCGTCACATGCCGGTGTATGTCGTTTGCCGATATATAACCATAAGGGGACCGATTACGGTAATCGGCAGTCGAAAAATCAAATTCTTATGTTTCAGTTGCCGACACTTCACCGAAATCACTGTGCCCATGCCGACACTTAACTACTTAACCGATACTGCCTGCTGCGGTCCGATCGTGTACCGAAAGGTATGTGTTTGCTGGGTTAAGATGCTTGAAGTTTTAAAAGGTCCTTTCTTTTTCTTGTTTCTTTCTTTCTTTGAAAATTGCTACGAATCCCATTCTTTTCTCAAACAAAAGAGCTCTCTGCAAAAATATTATACAGAAATTAGAAGTGCATCTTCTTTCAAAAGATGAAAAACTTTCCACACTTTAAAGGGATCCGCATAACGGTGTCAATTTTCTGTTGTAGAAATTCAACAAAAGGTACACGAAGTGGCATCGACCCCCATCTCAACCCATTGTATAAAAAATTATGGCACCATATGCTTTTTGACAGGACATAATCCCTTTTTTATTCATTAATTGGCGAAACATCAGTGAGATTTACCATTGACGTGTTTGGTTTTTGTTTGCTTATCTGCCTGTTCCGCGAAAACTGCCGTTACAATCGTTGGATTTATATCTTGGCGGGGGGGGGGGGGGGGCGACCCCCTGGATCCGTGCCTGGAATCTCCTTCTGGCGCTAAATATACAGTCGGCTCTCGTTAATTCGAACTCGTCGGGACCACAAGAAATGTTCGAATTATCCAGAGTTCGAATTATGGAAAGTATGAGAGAAAACATGTTTAAAGGGGTACTATTACAAAGGGATTAATGTTATAGTATTTTTTTTTTTTAAATTTCGGATGTTATCGTTAGAATGACTTAATATTAAATTAAAAGATATAAATACATAAAATAATTAATAATATTAAAATAATATAAATAAAATATAAAAATTAATAATACACTATAGAACAACGGCATTTAAAATTACATTTTAATTGTACTATAATTTTCTTACCTGAAATTAGATGAACATTTAAGAAATTATTTACACTTATTTATCATCTCTATGAAAAAAATTATCAATTGTTGTTTGCTTAGTCCTATTCATTTTTGACTTTTTAGCCAGTTTTTCTATTTGTAACAAACAGTTAAGTTCTTTGTCTGATGACGGCTGCTTCAGAATAAATGTACGCAAACACTCAATTGATTGTGCAATTGACTTTTCTGTGGGTAAGGAAAGCACTTGGGACATAGTAGCAGAGTCACCAGAATCCGATTCCATCTCCTCATTGCATTTTTCGTGAATTGTTTCAAGAATTTCTTCCACAGTTAAGGGTCCAGATACTTCTAAACTATTGTCGGCTGCTACATACTCTGCGAACGTAATATCGCATTGGAACTTTTCAGAAAAGTTTGGAAATTCTATTTCTTCAAAAGATCTGTCGTTTTCGTCATTTGCATTATAACCACTCTTTTTAGATGGATGGATAAATCCGGCATGTCGAAAGCATTTTTCTATTGTTTCAGGTTTTACGGCGTCCCACGCCGCATATAAATCGTTGATGGCCGTGAGTAATGTTATGTCGTAGCTTTCTTTAAGGTCAATCGAAAATAAAATTTGTTCTAGAATCCTTTTACGATAATGAGTTTTTAAATTTTGAATTATTCCTTGGTCCATCGGTTGCAGTTGTGCTGTAGTATTAGGGGGTAAATCAGGAGGTATTTCTTGACGGAATTTGCATTTTTCCGCTATTCTTTGGCGAAATTCGCGTTTTTTTCTGCGATTTTTTGACGAAATTTGTGGTTTTTTTCGCGGTGCTTTGACAAAATTTTCGTTTTTTCGCTGTCTTTTGACGAAATACGCGATTTTTTGACGAAATTCGCGATTTTTTGACGAAATTGGCGCTTTCTGCGCGTTGCTTTGACGAATTTGGTGATTTTTTCTGGGAACGAATGACGAAATTGATTTTTTTTTTGTGACCATTTGTTGAATTCGCGATGAGCGGTGGATTTATACTTTTTTTGGGGGGGGGGGCGATCGCCCCCCCCCCCCCCCCGTGGATCCGCGCCTGGTCTACTGTACTAATGTATTCAAATTAATGCACTCAAATTGTGTTCAGCTGCGTAAAATGTGTGTAAAATATGCCGAAAATGTGTATAAACAGTGTGCAAGTATTCTGCTGGTAAATTTAACATATAAGTATTATTATTATGCATTATTGTACAATCTCCTAAATTACGATATGTCGTAATAAGTTATAAATATATATCCTTCGTTTAAAAAAATAAGAACCAAGTAAAAATTTCTATCTTTTTCATTTTCTTAGGAGTGTATATAATTGGAATATTAACTTTAAATTTAAGAAAATTAAAAAGTAAATTTTTGTTTATCAGTGTTATAAATAAAAATGCAGAATGTAATATTTTTAAATTTACGCTTTTATCAGTTAATAGTTTAACACTAATTAATTTACGATTATACGCTGAGAAATCAATTTAGAAATCCTAAAATGACACTTTAGATAATGTTTCTTTTTTTTTCCTTTCCTGATGCCCTATCTTAAAAAAGAAATAGAGCAAAAATTATGTATTTTTTATAAATTCACTTGCTAGCACTTTTTAGAAGCTTATAGTGTTGACTCAAGAAAAAAGGGCACTCTTGTACCTTGTTATTTTGAACTGGTTTGTTCAGAGTTACCTTTTATCAGTATATAAAAATATTTTTTATCTTTTGTTTAGATGTTAGAGTTAAACAAACAAACAAAAAAAATTGTATCTTTCTCATAAAACAAAATGAAACTACTTTTGTTTATGGCATTAAATTACAGTTTTCATATTTATCCTCTTTGCTACCTGGGTCCACATATGTGGCCCTCTATTCTTTTCCACATAAAAACTAAACTGTTTGATTTTTTTTTACATTTTGACTTCATTTATTAATAGCTAAATGTTTTTTGCTTTAAAAGAAAGCCAATAAATGACAACATCTATGCTGATTTAAACATAAAATAGATGTTTTTTTTTTCATCCGAGTTTACAAAATACCTTCAAAACAGTGTGGCCAAGAAATTGAGAAATTTTCACAATTATTTAACTTAAAGCCTTTTCAGTAAAATGTTTTGAGGATTTGTATATCATTCACTTGTTTAAAGGCCTTAATTTTGTGATGGTGTGCATTTAGGTTAGTGATAATTATATTGATATTTTAAGGGCATTCTTAATTTTAGATCCTTATTTGTGAACCTAAATTACTAGACCCCTAAAGTATCAATTTCCAAAAGGTTCTTTTTTCTGTCATATATGATGTCATTTTGTTTGCTTAAAATCAATGAATGAGTATTTCAAGTATTATTTTAGCTTCGGGAACAAAGAGGTTACACAAGTTGTAATGCCAGGAGTTTTTAAGCAAACCTTCTAAGAATGCTTGAAAAGCTCTCCTAAATGTATTTGTTAATATTGAAACTTAAAAAAGACCTTTTCAATAGAGAGGAATTTAATAAAGGAATTTTTAATGCCAACTTAAAAAATGAATCTTCATCATATCAAAGATAAGTGTTTGTGAAATATGCCAAATTCTCTCAGAGGGTAGATTTGACGAACACCTTTATATTCATATCAAAGGCGTAGTTATTTTTATACCTGCTAATTTTCTTGAAAGGTAAGTTTGGATAACCATCTTCTCACTAATGCCAGAAAAAATACTTGCTTCTGAGAAATGCAGTAAAAAAAATTCCTCAGAAGGTTACCTTAAATATATACTTTCTTAAACATATTAACATAAAATCTTTTTCAGCCGTACAGAAATAGATTTCCTGAGAAGAGTATCTTGAATAAGGTCTTCTGAGCTCTATAGAAATAAATTTTCTGCAAAGAGTATCTTGAATAAAGTCTTTCTGAGCTGTACAGAATAAAATATCTTTAAAGGTCATCTTGAATATGCCTTATCATGGATATGACTGAGAAGTCTAAAACTTTTGTATGTGAAGTATGCCAAAAGGGATTTTCTCAAATGTGTAACTTGAGTGCACATACAGTAATACATACAAACGAGAAACCTTTTGCTTGTGGGGTGTGCAACAAGAGATTTTCTTATAAGTACACTTTGAATACACACCTTGCAACACATACAAATGAAAAATTTTTTACTTGTGATGTATGCAGCAAAACATTTTCTCAGAAAAGTAACCTGAATAAGCACCTTCGCACCCATACAAATGAGAAGCCATTTATGTGTGAAGTGTGCAACAGGAAATTTACTCACAAATGTAACTTTAACAAGCATCGTCTTTTGCATACAAATGAAAAACCTTTTACCTGTGAAATATGCTGCAAAAAATTTTCTGACAAAAGTAACTATAATTCACACCTTCGCTCCCATACAAAGGAGAGACCTTTTGCCTGTGATGTATGCAGCAGAAGATTTAATTATAAGAGCAACTTGATGACACACCTTCGCATACATATGAATAAGCAACCCTTGTGAGACAGACTGCCAAATATTTTCCTTTCAAGTATCTTAAGTCAATAGATTTCCATACATCAAACTGAGTTGTTATGTGTAATTTGTTTGTACAGTAGACTCTCTCAAATCTGCAACCTTAAAATCTGCACATCATCACAGATGTAAACAGTGAAATTTTCAGTTCAGATGCAAGGAAAAAATTACAGAATTTTTTAGTTTTATATAACTCTGTGTGCATTTTGATATGTAATTCTCAAAAATATAACTAAACTCATGTTTTTTCATGAAGAAAGTATAATTTTTTTTTCTGAAAAAAATCAAGATATTGTTGAATATCACTGGTAATCGCAATCTTTTTACTAAATATATTTATGTAATAATCAAGCTTTTTTTCATTAACTAAACCTGAAATTAAACTTCCTCACTTTATTATTTTGATGTGAATTAATAGGGTACCTTTATGATAAAAGTTTCATTGAATAATTTAAGGAAAATGTATCTCAGCTTTATTTTGTATATTTAATTATGCATTTTTAATTGTTTACTTGACCTTTACTTTTAATAATTTAATCATTTTAAAATTTATCTTACATTTTATGATTTTAGTTTCTTAACTTAATTATTTTAAAATTTTATGATATTGCAAGCATTCATTGTAATTTTGACTGCATTATTACATTCCAATTACTGTTTAAAAAATGTAAACAAAGCAATGACCAGAAATCCGCAAAATTCTAAAATCCGCACAACTTCTGGTCCCAAGCTGTACGTATTTGAGGGAGTCTACTGTACTTCTTTATTACAGCAGCCCCCAAGGATGAATCGTCAGCAATCAAGATGTATTGCCAAATTACAACACCTATATGACATTACAGTAGACGATCTTTATAATGCAATTCTCCGTATAACACAAAACTTCTCAGATGTAAACAATTAACTTTGCAGTTACAAATAAACCTGCATTCCCACATACATTGTAAAAAATTGCTACTTTCTAGAGTTGATACATTAGTTCAGATTTATCTTCTAGTTTAAGACCTTTTTAATGAAAAAATTACTATTATTACAATAATCATTTTTAAAAATGAGTATATATAACAAATGGTTTGGTCCAAGTTTATTTGGACTATGTTTATAAAGTAAATTTAACAATGTGTGGAATAATCTATATTATGCAAAAATTCATAATCTGAATAATTCTTGGTTGCAAGGAATGCAGTATAAGGATACCTCTGATTCTAATGTATTTTGGTATGTTTCTGACATATTTGGCCATATTTACAAAATAATTTAATGGTGTATGAATTGTGATCCATATTTGCAAAATTCTATATAACTCACAACCTTGCAATTTTAGGTTTGTGTTATAAAGATCTTCTACTGTATAATCATATGTGATATATGTATGACATTTCATCATATATATGTCCAAGTTATATTAGTTACATATGGCATGTGATTAAGATGTTTATGGTGCATATATGACATATAAGGTTCAAATATCATGTATACATTGAACTATATGGCATATAAGTGAGCATTTGGAGTATATAAATGCATATGCATATATAAGCTTGGTGATGAATTAGCTGCAACTTTAGCATCATCGTAATTATGGGAGCTGCTATTTTTGTAATAGTCAAAATGGAGGAGTTCAATTGTGGATCCTAGGCATGAGCCTGATATTTGATTTCCTTTAAACAGAGCTTTAATCTGGCAAAAACGTTTTGCATTATAACGTTCTGAAATAAATGTATCCAGAAAATAATTCCAGATACTTAGATAAATTGTTTTCTGTATATGTTTAGTTGTGTATATCTATGTGCTTATATAGTAGTGTAAAATGTGTGTGTCGTTGCTTATAAGTTATTATAAATCCTGTGATTAATAAATTAAAAATATATTATATATGTAATAAAACTTTTTGTAATTATTAACTATAAATCACATGAAAAATTGACAGTAGATAAATTAACCAATCATTTAATTACAGCCATCCCTCGACTTATGTAAATTCACAGTTATGTAATAAATCTAGAAAATTACTTTTACGAACCTACTAGCACATTTGATATGCATTTGCATACCTTTGATAATTATTTCATAAATAAAATGTGCAGATAAAAACGACAACCATAATATAATTTTATATATTAGTGAGAGCTATATTTTTATTGGGATATACAATCAAATCTTTAACAAAACAAACTCAAATCTAATTAAAATGAGACAAAAAATTTGGGGTTCAACAGTAACAATTGTGTTAGCTGAATTCAAGCCAGAACGAAAGCAAATTTTAAAGTTTCGATGAAGAGGAACAAGTGTATTTTTCCTTCTAGCTTCACCTGTTTGTTTGATGTAGATTGAAAATTGTTTAAATCAATTCATCATTGTTAAATTTATAAATCCTGCATTCTATGAGAGGTTTTTTATTTGAAAAGTGTTCTTTTAGTCTGTTTTTATATTTTTTGATACTTTTATACTTTATATCCGAGTAAATACTGCTGCGTGATGCTTTATTTATATAACTAGGGGGCTCGGCTCCCTACGAGCTACGCTCGCCAACTCCCATCCAGACACCGCAGTCTCTAAATGCACGCTAATTTGATCGGCTTTAAAAAGATTTCGAAAGATTGAATTATAATTTAAAAAACAGTGGCGATCTCCCTATAAACGGATTTCTATTCATTTCTCTTTGATTGTGGAATTTTAACGCCAAATCCGCTGCGGTACTACTTGATTATCAGTCGACCAATTTCGCCAAATTATACAAATTGACATAATTTTTATTTTAAATAACGTAAGAACAAATAAATTAGTACAACATTAGTAAAATACAAATAAAATGTCGAAATCAAAATAATTTGATGACGTAGACACATGTAACAACATTTCAAAATAAGCTAATATAAAAGGAATTAAGTAAACAGAGTCTTTGTCTCCTGGTATTTTTTAACAAAGCGAAAAGAAAGTTCTTTTAAATGAGACATTTTTAATTAATCGTTTTTAATCCGACGTAATTTTGACCAAGCTATTCTTTCTCTTTTAAAATTCACGTGTATACTTTTTATGACGCAATTTTCAATAAGTTCCTGCTTTTTATACGCAATTATTTAATTTTAATTTGAAAGTATCTTTACTATTTATAATAGTCACGTGTAAATAAATTTTTAATTTGAAACAAACATTATTGGTTCCGTTGTTTATACAGTTGGCAACAGGTTAAATTAGTACAATTTTCTAAAATAAGTAAAAAATATGTCTCAAAATGCTGAAAATTTGAATTTAAAATAGATATAAAACCTCGAAAAATGAGTCAAATTAAAAAAATAAATCAATTCTGCACACCGGGAAATTATAACATATAAAATGAACTAAAAATTATTAAATTCCGATGTATAGTTTTTGCTACTATAAAACTTTTTTAGTGGAACGATTTTGTCCAACTTAAGCATTAAATATCTCTTAAAATAATTCTTCGATTTGAAAACTGTCTGCATCAGCGTGTTTACCAAACATTTCTGTATAATACTACAAATTTTCATATTTTTGTATGCATTATTTTTCTTAATATTAACGAAGAAAGACCTCCGGTCACAAAAAATTCAAAACCGGCGGCGGCGGTGGTTACTTTTTTTTAGAATAGAGAGATAATACTATGTAAATAATATATTTATATTATATTCATAAATGAACTTTTATTATAGTCATATATGTACTAAATTCTAAGTCGTTGAAAACTTTCATCATTCTTATCGTTAATATTTATTTATATATAATAAATATTGCAGTTTCTTATGTAATTTTACCTACTAATTCATTTACGAATTCGACTTATGTAAAATTCAAGTTATGTAAAAGTTTGCGGAACGCATTACTTATGTAAGTCCGGGGATGCATGTATTACACTATAAAGTTGTATATACAATAATCTGAAATTCATAAACTGAAAGAAAAATAAAATAGGACGAAGAAATCCATGAAAAGAATGTAAAAATAGGACAAGAAGAAAATGGAAACTTACATTGCAAAACGCGTTATACAGAGCCATGTCCCACAATATAAGAAAATTGACATTGATTTCTGTTGGAGCAAAGCATGTCAAGAGACATAATTTACTTTACTCAAATTGACCAATCAACTATGATGCCAAATGTAAAAAAAAATTATTTATGAATGGAAAAAGTCTGAAAATCAAATATAATTGGAGATACAATAACAATTACAATGGAACAATAAAAATCATAAAATATCAAAATGAAAAATTTTTAACTGGACAGAAAAAATAATAGAAACTATAAAACAAGAATTCTGTTTTTTCAGAATTTAATTCCATCCCCGATGAAAAAAAAAAAAGATATAAATATAGATAGTAAAAAATACAGCTTTTATTTTATATAAAATGACATCATTTGCATGCGCTGAAGAATTCCCCATTTACGATCCAATCTTAAACAACATCTATAGAAAAGTATGCATAGGACGTCACTATCATGGAATAATGCACAAACCCAATAAAAAGCAATGTCATTCAAGAAATTCAGCAAAAAATTTGGGTATCTAACGATCCATATGCCTTCCTTTGTTTGTATCATTAATATGGATATTGAAAATAAAATATAGTTTATAATAGCTCCATGTTTTATCAGAAATCATTCACTTATATTTTTTCAAATTTCGGAAAATGTTATTACACACGGATTAATAAAATTGCATTCTTTCAGCTTTTTGGTAGGAATTAAGTAAATGCTGAGGAAATAAGTCACAAATATTCTTCTAGATACATTTTTATAGCAGACAATATTCTTGGCATCGACTGTAGTTTAATTACATTTTTTTTTCAGTTATTATGAGAAAATGGCAACAAAAAGATATAGTAATCTACTATTTTCCCTTTACTTTCTACAGAAATGGAGTACTTCAGTTGCCATCATTACAAAAATGGCATTAAAAATATTAATATCTCAAAAATAAATTGAAATGCAGTTTTCAAACAAATTGCATTTAAAAGTATTTTTCCCCCCTTATACAACAGTGTAAAGATTGGAAATGTGCGATATTTAGAAGTTTAAAAAATTGCAATAGATTATCAGTATTTAACTGTACAATGATACACCTACTTCATTGTATGGGTGGCTTATTTTTAACGTTATTTTTTGTGTAGCAACACTTTAATTGTTGTCTGAAAGAAATAAACATATTGGGTGCTAAAACAGTGCTTATCATTTCTATGAAGACCTCATAAATGTTCATATGTGTTGACAAGCATGTGGAATAATTGTACAGTTACAGCTAACAGGTTTTTTTTGACAAATTGTAAAATAGCTGAAAAATTGTATCAAATGAAATCAATTGTAAAACTATTGAAAAAAAAAAATGTCACCTATCATTACAACACAAAGATGAACAAAAAGATAAAAGGATAAATAAGAATAATATAATTCACAATTCTCAAATGTTAAAAATAAATTATACTTTATCCGTGGATCCTATATGAAGAGTTCACAACCATAGTAGACCAAGTCCATTTTGAAAAAAGAATGAGATAGTCCATTTATAGAAGGTGCATAAAATCTGTTTTATTCACCCTTACAGTGAATCAAGTCTGTAAACAGATGGCATATATGAGAAAGTATGTGAAAACAGGCTTGGTTCACTGTGGGACACATTTTATGCAACCTCTAAATGGACTATCTGATTCTTTTTTAAAATGGACTTGGTCTACTATGGTTGTGAGCCCCTCATATAACATCAGTGTTTCACTGCCATCTGAGAACAAAAGTGATACAAAAATCACTTTACATTGAACTTATGGTTAACAAGAACACTACACTGAAATGAAGTATTTATTTTTTAAACTGCAATGTGCTGCCATCTATAATTAAAAAAATTAAATGGTATAAAATTAATAATAATAAATAAAGATTAAGAGATTGTTAATCAATTACAGTAGACTCCCTCAAATCTGCAAATGCCTAAAATCTGCACATCATAGCAGATGTAAACAATGAAACTTTTAGTCAATGGTGGATCCAAGGGCAAATAAAGGATTTGCAAAACAGCATTATGCATCGGGTCGCGCCAATTTAAAACCAAAGAAGTTGGAACTAGATAGAAGGATAATAACAAGCCCGATTAGCTCCGAAGAAAGCTGAGGATTCTGGGATACGGTGGACCCTCAAACTGCCTTGCAACCCTGCTGACATTGGCGATTGGCGATAACTTGGCATTTCCTTTATCTCTCGCTCTGATTCGTATTGCTATTGTATTATTCCGCCATTGTGTAGCACCTGCCAAATATTTTTGCTGTCAACAAGATTTTCCTTTTTCTTTATTTTTATCACAATGATTTGTTGTAAAATGTGTAAAAATCAAGATTGATGTTTTGCAGAAATTTGAGTAGCAGTTTTGAATATAATTTTTTTTTTAAATATTTAATTTCAACTAAATGAATAATTAAGGCATATATTTCAAAGCAAAGGATTCAAAGTATCTTTGAGATTTTTTACAGTTTCATAAATTGTTATTTTTATAACAAAAGCGAAAATGATCAAGAATTACCTCAGAAACTCAGTGACCAGGAATTACCATGGGTGACTGTACTTTATTAAGAACTACAATTAATTAAAATGTGGTGAACAGTGTGGTGTCAATTAATTCTCAAAGGTTTTGCGACAATTAAAATCACTAAATATGACAATAAAAAGGAATTAAAAGATGATAAAAACATTGACCAGGAATTACCCCAGTGACCAAGATTTACCCCAGATACATGGGGCAATATTTGACCAACTTCTGTAAATTATTTAAAATAGTATAAAAAATTCCAAGACTATTTTTTAATAGCTAAAGTAGTTGGTAATTGAACCAAAAAGAAAGAAAAGAAAAATATTTAAAATCTGAGTTGTGACAAAGATCTTTGTAAAAATGTATCATAACTAAGGCCAATGTTATTTTACAGAAATTTAACACGCCATTTCCAAAATATTTTTTTTTTCAAAATAAATAAACAATAAACTCATAATTAAGTAATAAATTCCAATGAGGATAGTTTAGAGTACCTCTATGATTTTTTTCATTTTGGTGAAGCGTTCTTAAAACATAAAAAGGACTGTGACCAGGAATTACCCCGGGTGACCCTATATTAAAGTTTCTCTTTTCAAAGAAAAGTATCTTAATGTAATATAACTGTATAATTTTTAAATAAATGTGTAATATATATTAAAAATATCTTTAACTGCCTCTAAGATTTTGTAAAATGTAATATTCCTTAAGTTATCCGAAATTTTACTACTCTCCGTCCATGAATTAAAACTAAACACATTATGTACATACACTACAAGCTAGTACTAACTGCAGGGCTGCCACAGGCTTGCACCAGTATTTTTCTAATATAAATTTTGAAGTATACTTCTCTTGCAAATGTTGTCAAAGTGTGTGTTAATGATTTTTGTTTAGAGAAAGTGGTGCCAGTTAGAATTAAAAACTAGTCGCATGTGGCAGCCCTGTAGCTGTAGCATTATGATTTAATTAAAACCTAATTTAATTGCATATTTACTGAATAATTTTTTTTTCATAACTACGTAAACTCAGTAGCTGTTCTTATTTAAAAATAATGAAATCTAGTTGCACTTGTTATTTTGAATTGGATTTCCAGATGCAAAAATGAAGAAAGCTCTTTATAAGGCAGCAATAAGTAATAATTTGAGATATCTAAAAATAATAAAAATCTATTTGATCACAAATCATTTATATTGAACATACTAGTTTCATGCTATTTTGTTTTTGAGTCTATGAATGTATCAGAAAGTTTTAAACTGCATTAACATAAGTAAATAAATGCAGTCAGGAAAGTGATTCTGGACATCAAGGCTGCAGAATGGAATTGAGAAATAACCAATTTTTGGAACAGATGTGCTTGTGCAGCCTATATCAGGTTTAATAAAAATGGTCTACAAAAAAAAAAAAAAAAAAAAAAAAAAAAAAGTTAAACTAAGATTTTTTTTTTCAGAATTTCCCTTAAAAACAATTTTTAAAACAGAAATTTAACAGTAAAAATCATTAAATGCTTATTAAAATTACCTAACACAGGCATGAAAGAGTTGAAGAAATTTTAGACATTCTCTGAATTAAAAGACTAAATAAATCAATTCTCTGAATTGATTTTCAAAAATACTGGAAGCATGTAAGAGAGAGAGAGGGGGGGGAATCTGGAAAATTTAATAACTGGATATTTGTCTATTCAAGTCCTTCTTTCTAAATTGCTGTGCCCCCACCCCCTCCCCACAGAAAAGGGGATGAGCTTATAAGCATCTGAAAGTCATCTAAATGGATTCATTTAAAAGCTCTTTCCAGAGTGAAGTTTTTTAGACTTTAAAAATGAAAGGATGTTTTCATAAGGTTAATGAAAATGATACATATAGTTATATTTCATTTTAATGTATAAATAACTTTTAAAATGTGTCTAATTTCCTGTCCTAGTATAGATGGAAAAAAATTCTGCCTTTTTAAATATTTCCCAATTTCATGCCTACTATCAGAAATTTTGAAAAAGAACCAAAACAATATCTTTTTTATGAAGCCACTTGTAAAGAATAAATTTCCTCCCCCCCCCCCCCTAAAAAAAATCAAGGGAGATGATATATGCAAATCTTGTAACAGAATATTCATTCAAATTAAAGTACTTATTACATCTTTGAAACTGTTTTTTTAGTTATTTCGAATAAATGTTATAGAAGCACAATCTAAGGTGACCTATTTATAACTTGGGTTCAATGTACAACTGAATATAATATTTAAAAATTTCGTAAATAAATTCGGTAAAATTTATTTAAACTGGGGGGGGGGGGGGAGGAGACGTATGCGTTTATTTTTATAAGTTGCTGTATTTTGTATATAAGCTTTTTAATAATAAAGTTTAAAAATATGTCAAATTTAAACTGATTCTCCGATTTAAAATAAATTAGATCTATTGGAAATATTTGGTATAAATATAAAAGCAGCCGATTAATATTATTTTTAAAAAGTCTTAATTCTCTATAGTTAATTTCAAGATACATAGCTGTTAAAATAGATTTGAAACGATAGTTATCAAACATTCGTTTCCACCGCTACGTCAAATAATGTAATCTACAGTGAACAAACACAATATCACGTTCTTTTCAACTCTGCGATGAAACGTTAAAAAGAACAAAATGTCGAGTGTAAGAAGGGCCAAATAAGCGATAAGCGCGCCAAACTATTGCCATTCTCTCAGGGAATTCTGGGAAATGGGGGACCCTCAAAGAAATCCGGTGGCATCGAGTCCTCTCCCTGCTTTTAATGGGAAAGGGGTTTGTTTCCCTTCCATGTATTCCTTCTTCCATGTTTAAAACCATGAGACTCAGCCTGGGTAAGGTACTTTCTCTTTTAGAGCCGTGCCGTGCCCTGATCTTAAATTTTTCTGCAAATTCGAGTCGAGCTAGACTTCTTTTAATTCCAGGTCGAGCCTGACCTGGACTTCATTCTTCCTAGAGGTCTGCAGTAGCCAAAATTTCCAGGTCGGGGCTCAGCCCAGAATAAAATCTAAATGTTCAGACCATGCCAGCCCGTATGATAAGCAGTATTGGCCCCACTGTGACCCATGCACTTCTCTAAATTCTTTTCCCTGAGTCCAAGTTGGTCTGGTATCTTACTTATTTGTTATTCATAAAAATTGTATTTATGTTGTATATTTGTTTAGTGAAATCTTTAAAAATTTAATTTGATTTGATAAGTTACAGAGATGCATTTTTAAAAATCTACTTTTTTTTCTTTCTAGAGCTTTAAAATTGTGATTTTCTTTTATCATTCGTTTCTTTTATTCTAAACTGATTTTCATTTGAATGTATTTGTCTAAGTAATGATTTTTACATAGTGTTTATGTACATAATTACCTAAATAGTAATTAATATTAATGTTTTTCTGTATTCATGAATTTCGAACATAATCTAAAATAAAATATGAGCATAAGTAAGTGTGCTTTATGAATAATTTTAATTGCAAATGCAGTCTGGGCTGGAGTCGATTTTTTAGCTTTTATACTGGGCCAGGGCAACAATTTTTTTTTTGCGTGAGTTGGACCTGGAAATTTCATCCCAGGTAAACCTCTAACTGACCTATCGAAGCCAGCTTTATTTTTTTTTTTTAATGCTTCTTTGAGCCATCATCCCATAGCTGCTGAATATACCGGGTGTCCTAAAATGGACTGACTGATTTTAAATAAAATTCATTAATTCGCAAATGGCGACAGCTATTAAAAAAAGACTTGAAGGAGGGTTATGTAAAAGGTCCGGAACAGGGGTGATTCTGTTCCGAATTTTGCAAAAATTTAAGCCTCTCGCTGCGCATCCTGCGATTTCCACGACCAATGTAAAAGTGGCACAATTTGCGCAACCCGCAATTTCTGCCTCAAATCTTTTATGTATGATCTAATTCAATTCTCTTTAAAAAAGAAACTCTTTCACAAGGATTTTGGATATATTTTATATCTAAAATATATGCAGATTTGAAATATGTAATAAAATAAATGTGTAATTTTTTAACCTATTTTCATAAAAAATATATACGCAGCGAGAGGGTTAAGGCATTCGGTTCCGAAAATTTAAAAAATTCATCAGTCTGAAAATTTGGACATAAAAACAATCGCGAATTTTGACAAATGGTCGCCATAAAAAATCTATTTCGTCAATCGTTCGCAGAAAATAACTTCAATTTCGCCAAAGAATCACGGAAAATACGAATTTCGTCAAAGGATTGCGGAGAAAACGCGAATTTTGTCAAATAACCACGAAACACACACAAATTTCGCCAAAGTATCGCGAAAAAATGCAAATTTTATCAAAGAATCGTGAAAGAAGTGCAAATTGCATCAAAGGTTCGTGGAAAAAACGCGAATTTCTTCAAAGAATCGCAGAAAAAGCTAATTTCGTCAAAGAATCACTTAAAAATGCGAATTTCGTCAAAGGATTGCTGAAAAAATACGAATTTTGTCAAAGTGTCGCGGGGAAAAAACACGAATTTTATCAAAGGGCTGCAAAATTGCACTAATTTCCTCAAAGGATTGCGGAAGAAACGTAAATTTTGTCAAAGAGCCGCGGAAGAAATGTGAATTTTATCAAAGAGTCGTGTCTGCAGCGTTATCTATCGCTGCTCTTGTAAAGTAAAATCAAGAACCGCAGTAAAAAATCTCCTGGCATCTTACACAACCCTCCTGCAAAATCTTTTTTAATTGCTGTCACCATTTGCAAGTTACTGAATTTTAAATTTTCAGTTAAATTCCCATAAATTTTTCTGACAGGTAATGAAAGGCTATCAAAAATTATTGGTTCAAAAATAATTAAGCCTTTACTTAGACAATATCAATAAACATGATCTGTTTAGTAAAATATATAATGTGAACTTTAAAAAGTTCATATCATGTTTAAAAGGTGACTCAATAATATAGATGTTAAAAGTTTAAAATATAAATTTTATTTAACTTTTGAGTACTTTAGGCCTGCATCTGCAGCCTTTGTCAGGAATTATTTTCACCCAATCAACAAACATGACATCCCACAACACCAAACCATCAAACTTTAAAAAATATGAAATAACTTAAACCATAAAAAACTTAAACCAGTGGAGACAGGTGGCATGGCTTGTGACATGCTCAGCTGGATTGAACTAGTTATACTTATATAATATATACACACAGTAGACTCTCTACAATCCAAAAATGCTTCTGCATAATCCCTGTACAACCATCTAACAATACATCCGTAAAATCTGCACATCGTTGCAGACACACATTCAAAATGTAGGGAAAAAATTCAAACTATTTTTTATGTATCATTCCATACAAATTTTAATATACGTAATTCTGGTTTATATGACTGAACTAAAGCTTTCTTATGAAGAAAGTATACATTTATTTCTGAAAAATTCAATTTGGTACTGTTTTCAGTGGTGTTTGTGATATTTTTACCAAATACATTTATTAATAAATTAAGCTTTTTGGTTATTAAGGCGTGAAATAAAACTTCGTTATTTTATTATTTTTAGGTAAACTATTAGTGTTCTTTTACGAAGTGAGTTTCATTAAATAATACAAGAAAAATTATCTCATCATTAATAATACATATTTAGCAAGCCTTATTAATTATTTACTTGACCTTTTAATTTTTAATTATTTTTTAAATTTTCATTATTTTACTTTATCACTTCAATATTTTACTTTATTCTAAGCATTCATTATAATTTCGAGTGCATTGTTACTTTCAAATTATTGTTTAAAAAATGGAAACAAAGCAGTGACCAGAAATCCGCCAAATTCTAAAGCTGCACAACCTCTAGTCCTAAGCTATGTGCTGGAACATAGATTAGAATTATCTATTCTGTGTCAAGAAGAAATCAAATATGAAAATACATTCTAAAGCAGTTAATCTTTAAATTTAAATTTTTATTGGGAAAGACGTTAACATACATAATTACAAAATCTTTTAAATGCATAGTACAAAATCCATTAGCTAAGCTTTTAACTGATTACACATAGGAGTTAATAAAGTAAATGTAAAAATATTTGCTGTAGGGAAGTAATGCTTTCAAAATATCTAAAGAGTTATGAAAAAATATTGAAAAGAAATCTTTAAAATTCCATGTCAGAAATTATTATTTTCGAATTATTTAAGTTACTAATATATATATATATACAGTGCATCTCATAAATATAAAGACACAGATATTTTTGAAATTACATTTGATTAAGTCAGTTATAAGAAATTAGATTTTGTAAGTCATATTAAGAACAATGAAATGAATCTGTTATAGGGGTTTAAATTGAAATCAAATAATTTCGACTCGAATAATAAAAATAATAAAAAAATACACTGTCTCATAAATATAAAGACAAATTTGAAAATGCTTTATATGCAAATGTTTTTTGAATAGATTTTTGTATAGATTTTTGAATAAATTGACAAATGTTTTTTGAATTGTGAACGCAGAAATACACTTTAAGTTACCCAAACGAGCAAAGTTGTTTGACTTGTTTCAATTGTAAATATGCCGCAGAACATTGACATTTCTAAAGATGAGATATGCAAAATGCGTGGATTTATAGCTAATGGCTTAACAGTTTATCAAATATGTAAAAAAAAAAAAAAAAACTGAGAGAAGCAGAGATGCACTTTATAAAATTTTATCAAAAACTTAAATTTTACATGAGAAAACGATCTGGCAGACCAAGAAAGACTCGATTGCAAGATGATGCGACTTGTTTCGTCGCTCCGATAAGTTTCTCAACGATTTTATGGTATGGTCTCAAAGGACACAGTACATCGACGTATAAAAGAAAGTAAAAATATTGTCAGCCGCAATATATGCAGATTTCCTTTACTGAAAATAGAATATAAAAAACAGAGGCTACTCTGGGTTAAAGGTCATATGCATTGGAAGGAGAGATGGATGCAATATATTTTTACAAATGAAAAGAGATTTATTTTGGATGGCCCAGATGGTTGGAATATTTACTCGCACGATTTAAGACGTGAACCTTGAACCCTCTTCAATAGGCAGAAAGGGAGGGGGGGGGGGGGTTCTGTTATGATTTGGGGTGCCTTCTCATTTAATGGAAATACAGATATTGCTTTTCTGGAAGTTAAACAGACATCTAAAGAGTATATAGAACTACTCGATAGTTACTTGTTGCCAATTTCTGAAACTCTAGGTGGTCGGAATTATTTGTACCAACAGGATAAAGCCCTGATACACACATCAAGACTCTCAGAAAAATGGTTTGCTGATAACAATGTTCATGCCATGGTGTGGTCTGCACATAGCCCTGATTTAAATCCAGTTGAGAATCTTTGTGGCATTCTAGTTCGCAGTGTATATGCATCTGGAAGACAATTTTCGAAAGTCCTTGAGTTAAAAAAAAGAAATTGAACGAAGTTGGTTTGATATAAAGACAAAACACTTACACAACTTACTAAACAGCGTGCCACCTAGAATAATCCCTGTCATTAATAAGAATGGATCCTTTATTGGACGATAATTCAAAAGTATGTAAAATATCTTTATATTTATGAAACAGCAAATTTGTTTTCATTTATCAATTTTCGAGTTGAACTTATTTAATTCTAATTTAATTTACTGTAAAATGTTTTTTAGTACATGCTTTTTGCTATATGCATAAATGTAATTTTGAATACTGAATTATTAAAATATTATTTCGAAAATATCAGTGTATTTATGAGACGCACTGTATATATATATATGCTAGATCAGGCAAAAAATTTCATTGATATATATTAGAATTTAGGTTTTGACAGAGAATACAGATGGCGCCACATTTTGCAGCAGCAGCAGCAAATGGTGGCTATGGGGGTATCAATTTTTAGGTCCAAAAGTGGTAATACCATTGTTCTCCTTCTTATACCCTATGTGGAACATACTTTACAATAACAATGAAGTAATGAATAAAGCTATAATATTTAATTATTTAAAGTTCTATTACTGTTTTATATTCGATTAAAAAGGATTTTATCGAAACCTTTCGATTATAATAGAATAAAGTAAAAAATAGCATAGTAAAAAAATATATATAAATTTCTTCATTTAAAAAGAATAATTCATTAAAATAACATATTTCGTCAGAATAATATCATAGTGTTTATTAATCTGGAATTCATTTGGAATGTGAAACGCTTGATCTTATAAAAACCATGGAATATCTATGTATAAAACACATAGATAAACATGACCTTATCAAGATCACAGATTCGATAAGATAATCTTAATCGAACATATACTTAAGCTTGGTGTGATGGATCTGCGTCTGTTATCGTACATCGGAGTAAACTAGGAAATTACCTAAACATTTTGATTTTCGGTAAGACATCACTTTTGTTTATGTATGCATGAGTAGTGCTGTAAAAGTAACAACTAAATGAACACCCTTATGTATTCGTTACTTTCAAACGCACTACCCGTTAGAAAATATTCGTTACTCGTTGCTTTCGTTACTCTGTAAAAAACGGATATTAAAAATCATCCTAAGTACTAGTACACATATTTGTGTTATACACAGTGTATTTTCTAATTTCTGAGTGTTTCTTCGATTATAATTAGGCTTAACTGTTCCTTAAAATAAAAGATAAATTATTTACAGTATGTGAGGTCTTTTCAAAAATTTGTTACCGTTACGTAGACCTATAGAAAAAATTTTGTACTAATCCTGTCTGTAACAGACATCTGCACAAAAGTAGAAACATTCACAATATTGCCCATTTTCCACCAAAACACAGAAAACTGACCATTCTAACCTAAAAAATTAGCTGAAATCCTCCAATCTAAAGCTGCATTTTCATCATTTCACAAGTATGTTCCTGCAACTTTGCTGCCCTTTTTTGTATTAGAACTGGAATTTTTACATATGTTATTTATACCTGGCTTAAACCCTGTAAAGTTTGAGAATCTAAGTTCAAAATTTTCCAAAATTCGTCAATCAAAAGACGGAATTTTCATCAAATAATAGAAAAAACGGTACTTTTCCTGTATAGGGTCCTTGGCAAGTGAAGGAAATTTTCTTACATATTTTCTGGCAAACTATTTACCGTTTTATATACATAAGCAATTTTTTTCAATATTTATACAATTTAATTAATATAAAGAAGCTATTTGTCAATTTTTATATCCAAACACAAGTAAATTGGATACTTTTCGGTTAGCCGGGCACCAGTGTTATGTATACATAAATATGTCTATATACACATATGTATAGCTATACATATATGTGGATATACATGTATATATGTGTATATATACAATATATGTATATATACATATATAATGTATGTATACATAACACTGGTGCCCGGCTAACCGAAAAGTACCGTAAATTGTTTATAAAACAACAATAATAGTATATATAAATTGTTTATATATACATACAGTGAAACCCCAATTTAATGTTATTCAAGAGGCCATAAAGAAATGACGTTATATGTGGGAAATGTTAAATCTAGGAAAGACAAAAATAAAATACAGAGCATAAAATAAAGTTGAATTTAGATGTCAAACCTTTTTTTTTCCCACATTTGCAGTGGTTTAAGACATCAGTTTTCTAAATTATGCTTTAAGGAAATCGGTTATTTTACTTTGTGTACTGTTTTTAGTAGCTTCATCATAAACCAAGATACAATAGACTCCCTCAAATCTGCAGAGGTTGTGCGGATCTTAGAATTTTGGGGATTTCTGGTGATTGCTTTGTTTACATTTTTTAAGCAGTAGTTTGAATGTAATAATGCAGTCAAAATTATAATGAATGCTTGCAGTATGTAAAATATTAAAATACTAAGTAAAGTAATAAACTAAAATGATAAAAGTACGATAATTTAAAAAATGATTAAATTATTAAAAGTAAAGCTCAAGAAAGTAATTACAGTAGAAGATCTTTATAACGCAATTCTCCATATAATGCACAACTTCTCTTATAAACAATGAATTTTGCAGTGAAGAAGCACCTGAATTCCCGCACAGTAAAAAATTGCTACTCTCTAGAAAACTAAATGTAATAGATTAGTTCAACTTTATCTCCTTAATTTAGAACTTTTTAATGAAAAAATTTCTATTACAATAAATTTTTTTGAAAATGAGTAATATAATGAATGAATGATTTGGGTCCAGGTATATTTGGACCATGTTTATAAAGTATGTTTAATGGAATGATCTATGTAATACAAAAATTTATAATCTGGATAAATCCTGTGGATAAGGAATGCAATATAAAGGTACTCTAATCAGGGGCGCCATTTCAGAACTTTCTTGGGGGGGGGGGGGGGGGGGCAAAGTTTTTTTTTAGGACAGTGGCATAGCCAAGAGTAGCTTCGAGGGGGAAGGGGGTATCGTCTTCCCTCCGAACGAAAACCGATTCAAAATTCCGTTTTAAGCAGGTTTTCATCATAGCAGGTGTATTTTCGAGATACTGACTGAGGTTTTCCGTTTAAGACAGTATTCCATTATAGACAGTTTCTCTTTTTACAAGTATATATAAGGCTTTTAAAACATCTTTTCTATAGTAAACCTCTGAAGAGCATAGGCACATTACATTTACTGCAAAACTTGTGAAAATGAAACCTGTCTAAAAAAGAATTCTTTCAAAAACGCAAAAAGTATCACGTTTCCATGAAAAAAAAAAAAAAAAAATATATATATATATATATAATTATACTTGCTAAGACGAAAACCTGTCTAAAATATGGAGCTTTTTTCCTGACCTTTCGACTTCTTCTTTGCAGGTTTTGCTGCAGGGGTGGGGAGCCATTTCAAGAGGTCCTTGGAGGGGGAGGGGCGGTGAACAAGTGGGATTTTGTCCACTTAACGTCTATCAAAACCATGGGATTCTTCCAGGAATATTTTTCAATTGTCGTGGAAGACGTGGATTTTTCAATTTTCGTGGTATTTTTTTCCCTTTTTTTTTTTTTTTTTTTGTGGAACTATGCGAAGTCATTTCGCCAATCGACCGCGGAAAAAAGTCTCAAATTTTGTCAATTGAATTTTGAAAAAATAGTCAATTTGGCAAATTAGTCGCGGAAAAAATATAATTTCCTTAAAGGACCGTGGAAAAATATTGCAAAGATCGTAACAAACAGCGATTATTGTTAATCAGTTGCGGGGGAAAAAATCACAGATTTCAGCATTCGGTCACAGAAAAAAAAAAAAAAAATCAAATTTGCTCATCAGTCGTGCAAAAAAAATTGTGAATTTCGAATATCTATCAAGGAAAAAAACGAGAATTTCACCAAAGGTTTCAGATAAAATCACGAATTTAGTCAAAGAATCGCGCAAAAAATTCAAGAATTTCGTCAAATGATCGCAAATTTTGTCAGTCGGCTGCGGAAAAAAAAATGAATTTCAACAAATGATCATAGAAAAGAATCACGAATTTCTTCAAAATATCTCGGATAGAAATAACGAATTTCGTAAATCGGTCACAAAAATATCGTGAATTTTGACAAATGGTCACGGAAAAATTTTCTGAATTCCGTGAAACGATCACGGAAAAAAAATTGCGAATTTTCGTCAAACGGCCGGGAAAAAAAATTGTGAAATTCATTCGCTCACCAGCACACAAATATGGTCAAAACGTCAAGAAGTTTGCAAATTTTGTGATCCACAGGGATAAGAAATTTTCACATGTGATTTCCTGTCAGTAAAAAATTTCCTTAACCCCTAAACTGCCGACGAAATCTTGCGCGTTCTCCAGTGCCTTACGTAAATCGCATATTTCTGAAATAACAGTAAGAAAATGCACATTATACTGTTATATATAATGGCTCAAGTGGTGAAAATTGCCTCGCTATAATTGGAATTCGACATCCCTTTAATAGATACATGCATTTTTTAAAGACGCACATATACGTACGGGGCAGTTAAGGAGTTAATAAAAGACGAATCTCTTCAGACTATGATCTAAATCCCACACAATTCAGAAATTTGCAAAACATTTGGTCTCAGGTAGAGTCTGCATTGGGTTGCCCAACCCGATTTTTCTCAAAACCGACACGATCCGAGGCAGATTGCGTTTCTTTTTTTCATTTCGGCAGAGGAGATTATTAAGAACATATTGTATATAATATGATTTAATAAAGAAAATGATTTGATAGCGTTGTAATGACTGCAGTAAATATAACGTGACACTAATTATGCAAAATAAAAAATTCAAATAATTAAGAACTTGAATTAACCCTCTTTTTTTAAAAAAGAAAAAATCCTCTGTAAATTTCTGGTTTAAAGGGGAAATTCACAACGAAAATTCTTGCCCTCAGGAGCACGAGTTTTCATTTGATCTATTTTGCATATGGCTGGAAAGCAATAAATAGAATTTTTTCTCTCATACCTTTTTAAAATTAGCCAAAATACGCATTAATAAGAAATGGTTCACCTTGAGAATGTTGGAATAGCAAAGTCTGTAGAAAATATTTTTTATAATTATTAGTTTGCATAAAGTGTTTATTTATTGCATGTGTTTTTATTGTAATAAAATCTGACAAGTTACTTTAGCTTTTGAGCAATTTATGAAAAACAAAATTGAGTCTGAACTGTGATGACATATAGGGATGCATCGAATATTTGGTATCTATTCGGTATTCAGCCATGCTACCGAATATCGGTTAGGCTGAATATCAAACTATTCGTTCTGCCGAACATTCGGCTTGGCCAAATATCGAACTATTCGGCCTGCCGCATATTCGGTTTGGCTGAATATCGAACTATTCGGCCAAACCGAATACTTAAAAATATCTTTTGAAAAATATTTTAAAAACCTTTAAACCTTTTAACTGTCAATTTATAAAGATATTCAGAATAATTGAAAACAGAATCATATTTAAATAAAACAGAATGCCGTTATATTATTTGTTTGCGGTTTGATAAGTGTCACTTAAAAAAAAAAATAACTATTAATGATGACCTTCATAGAAATAAATGATGCACAAATGGAAGTTGTAAATAATCTGTCTTTTGCTTTTTCGCTAAAAGAGTGTTTCTAAAGAAAATGGGAAAACTTTCAGATGTGATAATAGACGTCAAGACAGACCACTTTTGCCCAAGAAACCAGTATTGCAATCCTCTTAATCAGTCAAAACATAAAATACAGTGTATCTCATCTCACTTCATGTCGAACTTAGATTATCATGTATTACTTTTAGTCCAGGCAAAAGGGAATTTTACCTAGCAAAATTAATGGTAGTTCTGGAAATCGGCTTACTTTGTGTTTTTTGGGTCGCTGAATCCGAATTTGTAACTTCCCACCAAAATTTCCCCCGGCAACCCCCCCAAATTTTGGTAAAATGCCCCCAAAAAAGGTTTTTATTAAAAAAATCATTTTTTTTTATTGTTTTAGGGGGAAAAGTATCTAGAAATTCAGAAAGTAGACAAAATTTACAACAAATTAGATATATGACATTATGACTTAGGATGAAGGGGAAGGGGTATCTGCCTCGGAACATGCGCGCGGTGCTGCGTAGATTAAGTTACGCAATTCCACTTAACCACTCGCACATTTACATTTGCCCTCCCATCTCCCCTCCGAACTTTCCTTATAAGGTTTACTTTAAGTTTTTTGGATCGCTGAATCCAAATTTTTAACTTACCCCCAAAATTCCCCCCCCCCCAAAATAGTTGTTATTAACTTAAATTTCTTATTGTTTTAGGGGAAAAGCATTACAAAATTCAGAAACTAGACAAAATTTCCAACAAATAGGCTATGTGGCATTATGATGTAGGATAAACGGCGAGAGAGAGGGCTGCCTCGGAACATTCCCCGCGTGCTTTTCTCAAAAACCAAATTTTTTGGGGAGTCCCCGGGTGAAATTTTGGTGGGAAGTTAAAAATTTGGATTCAGCGACCCAAAAAACATAAAGTGAGTCGAAATCCAGAACTAGTATTAAATTTGCCAGGTAAAATCCCCTATTGCCTGGACTACATAACTTAGTGCACGTAGCACCGCAGTGCATGTTCAGAGGCAGCCCTCCCCCTCCCCATTCATCCTACGTCATAATGTCATGTATCCTATTTGTTGCAAATTTTGTCTAGTTTCTGAATTTCGTAATGCTTTTCCCCTAAAAAAGTAAGAAATTTAAGTTAAAAAGAACTATTGGGGGGGGGGGGGGAATTTTAGGGGGAAGTTAAAAATTCGGATTCAACGACCCAAAAAACTTAAAGAAAACCTTATAGAGAAAGTTCGGACGGGAGATGGGAGGGCGAATGTAAACGTGTGAGTGGTTAAGTGGAATTGCACAACTTAGTTCACGCAGCACCGCGCGCATGTTCCGAGGCAGATACCCCTTCCCCTTCATTCCAAGTCATAATGTCATATACAGTAGACGCTCGTTTTTACGAACCTCTTTTTCACGAACACTTGCGATTTTACGAACTATAGAGTGGTCCCGAATACACTCCCATAGAAACAATGTAATTTTTCGCTCCCATTTACGAACTACGGATAATGAAAATCTCTTTTTTGCGAACTCAGTTTTGATGCTTCTGCATTTTTTTTTTTTTTTTTTTTTAAATATCGGAACGCAGTGTCACGTCAATTAAACTCTCAACAAGTACAATGAGACATCAGATGCATTCCAAGAATGTGTTGTTTTCCCCAATCTCTTTCGGAGGGAGGGGGCATAGCAACAATTTCAAGTAGTGGTTGTAAGGACTAAGGCACTTTTTTGAAAGGAGCAATAACTGTAAAAGGTTTTCAAGCACAGATAAAATGGAAATATATATTTTCCAAAATGTAATTTATAAAAAAAGGTAAATGATTATTTCCATTCCTAATTTTTTATTTATGTTTTCATCTATGTATTTTCACCTGTTAAGTACTAATCCAGTCTTTATTTTCATATGTAATGTTTTTAAGGCATAAGTAACGTATGTTTCTGTGTACTAAAACTATTTTTTGTGCATAAATTTGCATTTATTTCTTGTATATTTAAAAATACACGTATAAATTTATTGAATAATAAATAATCTTGAAATACTGCTTCATTTGTGAAGAGGGGGCAGTCTGATAAAAATAGACAAAAATAATGTACGTATTCATTTCATTTTTGGTGTTTTCCATTTTACGAACTTTCTATTTTACGAACTATTTTAGTGTTCCCTACGAGTTCGTAAAAACGAGCGTCGACTGTATCTAATTTGTTGCAAATTTTGTCTACTTTCTGAATTTCTAGATACTTTTCCCCTAAAACAATAAAAAAATTAATTTTTTTAATAAAAACCTTTTTAGGGGGGCTTTTTACCAAAATTTGGGGGAGGGGGGGGGTTGCCGGGGGAAATTTTGGTGGGAAGTTAAAAATTCGGATTCAGCGACCCAAAAAACATATAGTAAGCCTTTTTCCAGAACTACCATGAATTTTGCTAGGTAGAGCCCATATACGGTTTCTATTGCCTGGACTATTAAAAGAAAAACAAATGGTGAAAGGAATAGCAGTAAAGATAAAGGCTTATAAAATATTTTAATAGGCAGACTAGTTTCCTTAGGCACAAATTTGACAATAAAATTTGAGATTTTATGTGAAAATAATTTATTTAACACTACAGACCTTGAGAATGTCACCATTATTGTGTGCACGAAACTTGCCTGTTTGCTTAAATATTTTTAAACCTTTTTGTTTACTGAAATCACTTATGTTTTATTTTGAAATTACTTGTTCAATTCATTTGCATATTGCATAAGCATCTTCTTATGCACGAGATTTACCTAATCAACATAACAGATAACATACAAAATGTCATTGACGAGGTAATGTATATTAAAAGGAATGCATAGAGGAGAAAAATTAAAAGTCATCTTAAGACATTAGTAGTTATGGTTGAAAATGTTCTAAGTAGGTTTGGCACGATTTAAACCAATTGGTTTTAACCACTTCACCGGCGACAGGTATGGGGAAACAGTGCTTTTACCCCCGAGTTATCTCGGGGCAAACGTTGAAGGTGTTAACCATGGTTTAAACCACGATTTAAACCGAATTGGGGTTTTTTATGAGAAATCTAATTATAATATTTTCTCTTTTTTTGTACTTGTTGTGTTTCAAATTATTGGATATAAATAATTTCTACTTTTAACATTCTATCCCAGCGGTGAACATGTCGCATAGTGAGTGTATGTCATGTTTGTATGCATTGCATGTAGAATGAAAGTTGCATGTGTTGATGAACATATCTGATGCTGTAAAGAGAAAACTTAAAACATTTGAATTTAACAAAAATAAAATAAAATTGAAAATATTCAATATTTGGCATAAAATACTTTCATTTGAGAAAATGCAGATTACTTACAGCAATTAATAACATAAAATGATATTGCCTCTACTATTTAACTATAATGAAGTTATCGTTAACTATATTTCCAAAAGAGTTACTTTGATTTCTGTGACATATGATATCATGAGAAGTGCCGCAAATTGTGTGTGTGTGTAAAGTTTACTTGTAAAAAGGTCTTGTTTATCAAAATGGAAGTATCTGTGTTAAATATTATGAAAAATTGTTTTAAAATTTAATTTTTTAATATCTTTAAACTTTGAATTTGGCCTAACAGTCAGTATTCGGCTACCCAAATATTCGGTTTACCTGTAGACCGAATATTCGGTATTCAGTTTACCTGTTGGCCGAATATTCGGTATTCGGACAAAATCACTATTAGATGCATACCTAATGACAGATAAATTTTCTGAAATATCAAATTCCTTGGGGGGGCACGCCCCCCCCCCAGCCCCCTCAAATGGCACCCCTGACTCTAATGTATTTTTATATGTTTGGCCATATTTATGAGGTAATTTTAATGATGTGGGAAATGTGATCCATATAACGCACAACCTTCCGTTTTTAAGTTTGCATTATAAAGATCTTCTACTGTAATAACGTATAATTAAATAGGTACTATAATGAAGATGAGATATATTTTCCTTGAATTATTCAATGAATCGTTCCTCATATCCTATTAATTCACATCAAAATCGTAAAGTAAGGAAGTTTTATTTCATGTTTAGCCAGTTTTAATAACTTAAAAAACTTTATTAGTACATAAATATATTTGGTAAAAAAATTATGATTACCAGTGATATCGGCAATATCTTGATTTTTTACAGAAATAAATCTATACTTCCTCCATGAAAAACGAGTTCAGTCATATTATTGAGAATTACACATTAAAATACATATGGAATGATATGAAACAAGAAAATTATGTAATTTTGCCCTTCATCTGAACTGAAAGTTTCATTTTTTACATCTGCGATGACATGCGGATTTTAGGGTTGAAAATTTGAGGAAGTCTGCTGTATATGCTTTTTTTATAAGTTTTTGTATGGGTCTTTTCTATTTCAAAGAACATATTCATTGTTTTAAAAGCTTGAATGACTTCTATCACAGAAGTGATTCTTGTTCATCCTCATCATCTTCATCAATATCAGAACTTTTTGAGGTACTTTTCGGTTAGCCGAGCGCCAGTGTTATATTTACATATATATACACATATATATACATATATATGTGTGTGTGTGTGTGTGATTACAGTCGTGGGGAAAAAAAGTAAACATACCCTACTATACTTTTAAATGATGCATATAAAATTTGTTTAAGGGGCCATCTACATATTAAAACGAACCATAACTTTGTTTTTTTCAATAGCAGTACACAATTCTGACAGCATAAATGAACTCTACACCTTTCAATTAGCCTATAAACAAATTTTTATGCAATTCATGACATAAGTTTCCGAGAAATTAATTATTTTAAAATGAGCATATTTTAAGGGCTGTATCCAAATTGAAGTTCCGAACTCGATTGTTAACCGAGAGAGCCGCCTTCTTGATCAAGACACGTTTAAGCGTCAATGAAACCTGTTTGATTACAGGATAGCAGAATAAATTTCAAAAATTTACTCACTTCTATCACAGACGGCCCCTTAAACCATCATTTTGCCGTTTTTCAAGCATAATTTGAAATCTGCTTGGAAGAAAAATGTGAAATTTTGGATTTCCATAAAGCAGGACTTAATAAATCTAAATCCATCAAAAAAATTGTATGTTGCAATTCATAATTTTTTCGAATATTAATTTCATAATTCATATCATAAAATTATAAAAATTGCAAATTCAACGTATTTATGTTTGGGTATATTAGTATTATTGCTACACAAAAAATTAGCTCATTAGGAGCATAATTTCAGGAGATATAAATAAAAATATGAAAATGTAATTTAACATTAGAAGTACTAAATTTTGAATGTCTATAATTCAAAAACTTATCATTCGAATGACTTGAAATTTAGTTTCTAGGCATATTTTAAACCGAAGATTTGAAATATCTCGTTAAAATTGGGTACTGCCATTGAAAAAAATGAAGTTTGGATTCGTTTTAATATGTATATGGCCCCCTAAGCAAATTTTATACACACCATTTAAAAGTAGGCTTTATTTCCAATTGTCCGGTACCAGTAACTTTCGTCTATGATAATTTGCTGAGGAGTTAGTAGGGGGTGTTTACTTTTTTTTTTCCACGACTGTACATATATATATATAAGTATATGTGTGTGTGTGAGTACATATATATATATATATATACATATACATAGGGGAAGACGGGGTACAATGAAACATTACTTGTAAAATCAATCAAATTTGTCATACAGAGTTGCAGTTTATATATATGTTATACAACTATATGTTCCAATTACTGATGTGATTTGGATACATTCACACTTCTACAACAGTAGCAATAGAAGATTATTGCTTTTGCACCATTGAAAGTAACTTTCTTTACTAAAAGTAATTTTGTTTCTTTTTCCTTGTTTTTTTATGTAATAATTATTTTTTCTATACATTGTTATCTTTGGGTTGTTGTCTTCATACCTCCAAAACCAAACTAAAAAAAATAAATATTAGAAGTTTGAAAATAATTTTTTATTTAGTAACCTCAGTGCGGGGTACAATGAAACACTTGCAGACGGGGTACAATGAAACATGTTTTATTACAGTAATAAAAATTGTAAATGGAATATATTAGAAGTAAGAGTAGGAAAACAGAAAAAAAAGAGTTTTTTTCTAACCAGGTCAGTAAAAAATGCTCTTGTTAAGCAATTAAAAAATAGAAAGAGAAAAAAAGCTAAGAAGGGATTGTTTTGAAAACAAACTCTGCCTGCTACAGACTTTGATGATGATCCAGATTTTTTTTTTCCAGTCCCAGCTGGTCATAGAGGTACTAAGAATGAGATATCCCCACACAACATGTATGGTACAAGCAGTATCCGTACAAATGGAAACATAAGGAAATATATACCGTTGGAGAAATCATACATAAATGAAGCCAAATGTGAAGTACTTGATATAAAAAAACTTCAACCAAGTTTTAATTTTTTTTTTTTTTTTAGAAACTTACATTAAAAAAAAAAAAAAAAAACTCAATTGTGTTGAAACTACCATCCCATATTCCTTCAGGAGCAACTGAAATATAAGCAGAAATGCTAATTTTTTAAACTGACTTGAGCCAATTTAATATAAAATGAAAGGTATTTCTTAAACTAATAGAATTTTCTTATTTTTTTATCTTAGACTATAATATTTTTATCAAGTTTCTTATTAATCAAGTTTTGTTTCTGTATTTATCTCATTTTTCATAAAATAAACTGTACTGGGTGAAAATTGTTTCCATCATTTAGAGTGTTTCATTGTACCCCGGCATACGGGGTACAATGAAACACTGTAAGACATTTATTTTTTGTTATTTTTCAAGCATAAAGATATTGTTTAGAACCTAATAAAAATTTATTTAGATGGGGAAAATACAAGGTTAAAAATATGCATTAATTATATTTTTGTGCATGCAAAATTGTGGATAGGAAAAAATAATTAGTAAATTTTGTTTCATTGTACCCCGTCTTCCCCTATATGTGTATGTATATATGCAATACCAAAAACACATATTTTACACCTAATCCCAATACTCCTTAACAACAGAGAAAAATTTAACAAAATAACCATGGAAAATTCTTACTAACAAAACCATGAACAAAAAGAAAACATCCAATGGAGACAAAGACTTTCCGAAAACTTGAAAAAGAACAGTTGAAACAATATACTGCGATTAAAACATGAATATATTGAATATTGGATGAGATATGGGCATTTGTATGAAATAATTTTTAACTGTGCTTGCGTAAAAGATTGTAAAATTTCTATTTGGTAATTTGGTAGTCAGCTATTTAGGGCAACTTATATAAAAAGCCCTGTCAAATATCGCGAAAATTCAAAAAGATAGGGCTATATAGTGAGTTGCTTTCTAAAAGTAGCTTCATTATAAGGGATTTTCCAAAATTTTTCAACCAGATCACTGTATCTTTTTCAGTTTTCACATTATTTGACTGGACTTTTTATATGAAGTGTCCTAAATAGCTGACTACCAAATTATGAAATAAAAATTTTGGAATCTTTCATGCATGCACAGTTAAAAATTCTTTCATAAAAATGCCCATATATCATCCAATACTCAATATATTCATGTGTTAATTGCAGTATACTGTTTCTGCTGTTCTTTTAACCCAACTACCAAGAAGGGTTATGTGTTTGACGCATATCTGTACTCTCGAAACATCCCAACAGCTGGATGGATTTTAATGAATGTGGTCTCTATCGATTAGTCTTAACCGTCCGATGGTTATAGGCTAGGTTTTGTTTTCATAAATTCAAAATGGCGGTAGAGACGGGAAAAAAAATTACGCACCATATTGAGTGGCATATTATTGGATAGGTCTTTCAAAATGAAGACGATGTTACCTAGACTATTTTACAGTCAGAAGCTCCATTTAAATATTACACAACCTGAAAGTTGTGTAGGTAGGATCTCTAGCTTAACTGTAACTATAACCTTCATAGACATCTATAGGCCTCATCAAAACAGTGTTTATAGATAGGAACTAACAATTAAACACAACTTAAAAGTCATCAATACAAGTAAATAAAAAAAAAATAAGTAAGTAATATAAACTAAAAATTCGCCAATAAAAAATTGAATTAAAAAAATCAAGAAACCCGACTGCGTAAAAAGCGAACAAAAAAGAGGGAAAAGAGATGACATTGGAAAATAGTAGAGTGTGTAATGGAAATCCTTTTTTCAATTCCTACTATTAGTTCACACTCTCCCTATATATATATATATCTTGTTCAAATTTTCAGTCGTCAATAAAATACTTATTATTCATCCTTATCAAGTTGAAATAATTTTTTTTAAACTTGTACTGGATGACAATTGATGTTAATACAGTTTTTTCAAATATTAATTCATTAATTAAATTTTAATTAATTAATTTTAGTTTTATAGGGGAGACAAAATGGCGGCCATTGGTTATTGAATAGCATTTAATGCATCTTCATATCTATAAGGGGGTCACCATAGGGGGTACCCTGTTCTGTCACCAAATACCCCAAGTTTGTCGCCAACTTGGCGATATATCGCCAAATTTGGCGACCAAAATGAGTCGCCAAAAGTGACGTCAACATGGCGATATCTCTAATATTTCGCCAAATTCCCATAGAGTTCCATTGTAAACCTACTTGCTTATAGAAAATCAACAAATTGAGATATTTTAATGCAACAAAAACTAATATTAGCTTAAGGGATTATATTAAATTTTTCTTTGATGACCTAAGTAGGAATTGACTTTTAAAACAAAATTTTTATATTACTTGTTTTTACTCAAGTAATTGTAATCGGAGGCAAACATGTAGGTGGTAGAAGGAGCCGCAGTACATACCTAAACATGAATCTGATACCTCTGACTGCAATTAAGTTAAAAAAAGGATTTCCATTACACACTCTACTATTTTCCTACGTCATCTTTGTTTCCTTCTTTTTAGTTTGCTTTTTTTTTATGCAGTTGGGTTTTTTAAATTTTTATAATTTCATTTTTTATTCAAATTTTCGAAAAGTGGTGTTAAATTTGGTTGAAAATTCTGTATTCTATACACAAAAAACATTTGAATTTTTCACAGAAATGTTAACAGTTTCACAAATATGAATAATATGCTTACACAAATTAACACGACCGTTAATCAGGACCCACATAGCCATTTGCTACAGTGACAGACCCTTTTGAGCATTTTCTGTTACGTGGGTGATTGCAAACTTTATTTTATTATTAAATTTATTGTCCCCCCCCCCCCACAACTAAATCTTCACTGAAAAATATGAAGTCAAACATGTTCTTTACAACCACAAAGTTCTAGGACAATTCTTCAAGAATGTCAGTAGATATTCAACAAACAGTGTACAATTGAAAGCGTCCAGTCACTGTTCCTTAACTTTTGGAGACCAGTGTATTTAGTGATTTTTATATTTTTTATATCATCATTGGTTTGTATTAAAACATGTGATTTATGCTTCTGTATTGTATCATGCAGTCTTCTAAATAGCCATAATTGGCTGCTAAACCATAAAATTTTAGTTTTAGAAATTTAAATATCCTTTATCAAATATTTTAAATACATATAGAAATATTAAATATGATTTTGGAAATATTTATATTTATTAATATTGACGTAAGGAATTAATTGTTTGTTTCAGTATAAACTGTTTTACGTTCAAATGTATAAATCGTAATTATTTCTTGATGAGAAATTAAATATATTGCCATAGTAAACATCTATCATTAGTACAAATACTTTTATATAAGAGTAAATTAAAACTAGTATGTTGCGGCCATCACAAAACCTTTTCTTCTATATAAATCACGTCAAGTAAATCATTTAAATAGTACAAGAAATTACATCAATTTATCACCAATTCATATCAAAGTACATCTGAATTTGAAGTTTGCTGAATTAGTTCTTGAGATAGAGCTATAGAGGAAATTCTGAAAAATGTAGCATAGCAGCGCCACCTGTTGAGCGATTTACACCAAAGCATAAACTGCACTAATTCATATCAAGGTGTACCTGAATCTGAAATCCGTTGAAAATTCAAGCATTAGTTCTTGAGGTAGATCTATTGCGGAAATCGAAAAAAAAACAGCATAACAGCGCCACCTGTTGAGAGATTTACACTAAAATGTATAAAATGCCAATTCATGTCAAAGACTAACTGATTCTGATGTTTAATGAAAATTCGTGCATTAATTCTTGAGATACACCTATACTGGAAATTCTGAAAACAAACAGCATAGCAGCGCTACCTGTTGAGCGATTTACACCAAAATGTCAATTCATGTGAAGGACTAACTGATTATGAAGTTTGATGAAAATTCGTACATTAATTTTTGAGATACAGCATAGCAGCGCCACCTGTTGAGTGATTTGCAAACATAAACAGCACTAATTCATATCAAGGTATACCTGAATCTGAAGTGTGTTGAAAATCCAAGCATTAGTTATTGAGGTCAGCTATTGCAGAAATCGTAAAAAATGCAATATAGCAGCGCCACCTGTTGATCGATTTACACCAAAATGTAAAAAACTTCAATTCATGTCAAGGACTAACTGAATCTGAAGTTCGGGGAAAATCCGCACATTGCTTCTGGAGATTGAGCTATTTTGGAAATTGTTAAAAATTCTACTTAACAGTGCCACCTGTTAGGCGATTTACACCAAAAAATAATCAGGACCAACTTATATCAGGAACTAACTGAATCTGAAGTTTCATGAAAATTCCTGCATTTGTTCTTGAAATAGAGCTATTGCGGAAATTGTAAAAAATTCTGCATTACAGCGTCGCCTGTTGGGCGATTTCAACCAAAAACTAATCAAGACCAATTTATATCAGAAACTAACTCAATCTGAAGTTTGATGAAAATTCGAGCATGAGTTCTTGAGATAGAGCTATTACGATAATCTATACTAATAAAAGAACAAATCGCTCTGTTGTCTGTGTGCGATGGCTAGCAAAATCTACGGAACGTACGAGGCTAAAAATTTTTTTGAAGCTAGCCCAAAGTGTCTCATAATGCACCATAGCTTCAGAATTTAAATATTCTAATTAACAACTGAGTTATTAATTATCAACCGTCACTCACTTTGATTAAAAATCCATTTTGGGAAGGAAAATCTCTGACGCATGCACTGAAGGCGCTGATACGCAAATGAAGAACGGAAAAAATATTTCTGCTGTATTTTGTCATTATTTATTAACTAACATCGTACAAACAGCTTAGTAAAGTTTAAAACGGAAGACATGTCCTGAAAGATTGTACTCTTACATCTCAAATGCTGCAATCAATTAAAAAATATATCGCAATTAACAAGGTACAATTAACAGGATGCAATTTTAAAGGTACTGACAAGTCAAATATATGGTTATAAAGCTGAGTCCTTCTTCAAAATGATGCAATTGGTTTTTAAAAATTTGAATTGTAACCCTTTCAAATACACCACCAAATGCAGGTCACTTTCCGCCTCATAAAGATGATTTACATTTCGGTTAAATGTTTATCCTCTAAAATATGTATATTTTTTTATGAAATTTTAAAAAAGGGCTTGGTTTTAGTAATATTTACGATCCATTAAAATTTCAGAGAATTCGGACAACAATAATCATTTATTTTATTATGCTAATGAAACCGACACGGAAAAAAATAAAGGCAGAAACTATTTACGCTCCGATATGAAACATTAATTTACTAATCTTTTCGTAGCAGTTGTGGCGTAGTGGCTTAACCCCTTGGTTTTCTGTACGATCAGACTCAGTTTCGAAACTAGATAGGGCAAAGTTGAAATTTGAATTAGTAGATTTTTTCTATTTTAAGGATCCTTCCAAAGCGAAGTTCCCTGTTTCGATACTTGGAACTACCAAAGATAAAATGTTGTTTTAATAAAAGAAATTTAATTTTTTTATCCTGAAATTTTATGAATTTCATTTATATGCAAGTTCATTTTAATACATAAGAAATCTGAAAGGATTGCGTAAATTTCTTATAACAGTAACTATGACTATTTTAAGTTTTTAAACACTTTTATAACTAGAATAAAAACCTTAATGCTTAGTGCTGCCATCTATTATGGTAAAATGAAACTAATTGCAACCTTTTTCTGGAGTTTTTGAAATTTTACTAAGGATTTTTTTTTTAAAGTTTTTAAACACTTTTATTTGTGTTCGAAGAAATTGAAAATGATTTAAAAAATTTAAAATACAAATTTTTTTTTAATCTACTACAAAACTTATTCTAAATTAAGTAAATTAAACAAAATTAAAACTAATTCAATTTAATACTAATATAAACTAAAAATTAAATTTGACTATATAAAATAGAAAATTATTTAGGATGAATTATAACATTTAAAAGAAACAAAAAGCCAATGGCCCCATCATTTTTCGAAAATCGTAATTTTTAAGAACTCAAAAAAATTCAGTATTTCAGTTTAGAAATAGAGCAATTTTAAGTATCACTAGATTATGAACCTTAATGCTTAGTGCTGCCATCTATTATGATAAAATGAAACTAATTGCAACTTTTTCTGGAGTTTTTGAAATTTCACAAAGGATTTTTTTTAAGTTTTTAAACACTTTTATTTGTGTTCGAAGATGTTTAAAATGATTTAAAAAATTTTAAATACAAAATTTTTTTAAATATACTACAAAAATTATTCTAAATTAAGTAAATTAAATAAAATTAAAACTAATTCAATTTAATATTAATATAAACTAAAAAATAAATTTGACTAAATAAAGTAGAAAAATATTTAGGATGAATTGTAAAATCTAAAACAAACTAAAAGCCAATGGCTCCATCATTTTTCGAAAATCGCAATTTTTAAGAACTCAAAAAAATTCAGTATTTAAGTTTAGAAAGAGAGCAATTTAAATACTAGATTAAAAGATTAATACTAGAATAGAAACCTTATGCTTAGTGCTGCCATCTATTGTGGTAAAATGAAACTAATTGGAACTTTTTCTAGGGTTTTTGAAATTTTACTACGGATTTTCTTTTCTTTTGAAAGTTTTGAATTTGGTGTCCTTTCTTAGGGACACCGCGCGAGAAAGTGTTTTAAAGGGTTATTCATCACGGGCCCGGGCATCGCCGGGCTTATCAGCTAGTCATAAATAATGCAGCATATCAGCGCTACCTGTTGGGCGATTTATACCAAAAAGTAATCAACACCAAATTATATCAAGGACTAACTGAATATAAAATTTTGTGAAAATCCGTGCATTAGTTTTTGGGATATAGCTATTGCAGAAATCGTGAATAATGTAGCATAGTAGAGCCACCTGTTGGGCGATTTGCACCAAAAAGTAATCAGCACCAATCTGTACCAGGAACTAACTGAATCTAACGTTTTAATAAATTCCGTTCATTAGTTCTTGAGATAGAGCGCCCACAAAATTTACTCCACATACAGACAGACATTTGTAAAAACAAGCTTTTAGGGGTCTCTGACACCTAAAATGTGTAAATCTATAGAAAGCCATAATTCGAAAATTTTCACGAATTCAATACTTTCTTCTTGTAAAGATAGAAGAAAGTAAAAATCATTTTAATTTACCATATATATAAATAATTAAATAAAAAAAATATCCTTTTTTGTGCACGATTCTTTTAAATTGTAAAAAATAAGTTTAACTGATGTATGATACATCTGTATCATACATATGATTAAAGCCAGAAGTCAAACTAAAAGATTGTTGTCATTTAGAAATCATTTTTTAAGAATTAAATTTCCTTGTTTACATTCATTTATACACTGCTGATTACGGGCATTCGTGGTTTGTAGATTAGCAGTGCTCTACTGTATTTCAAATTTACAAAATTATGATTAGATTTTTCACAGACAAAGTTTCTTTCATTTAAACAATTCACTTTCACCAATTTTCGCCAGTAGATGGAAATGCACTCGGATTCTTTTCTACAGCTTTTATACAGTTAAACCCCGCTATGGTGAACCCTCAAGGGACTGAAATTTCGGTTCACTATAACCGGGAGTTTATTATATCCGTTCCGCAAAAAATTTTAATTAAATGGTTCCGAACTCCTCCCTCGAAATACACATTATTTGAGTAAATGACCAAACAATGAAATACAAAATGACTGAAAAATAATAACAAAAAACATGTTAACTAACTTTTATTAGTTTTTACTCTACGTCTTGCGTACAAAAAAAAATTAGTAATCTTTAGCTGATGAGAGGCCGATTAAAAATGAAAATTATCCATACTTCTGTCGAAGGACCGAAATTTTTCCATCACTTTCGGCTCTGTATTTTGTGTACACAAAAACTTGTTCAGTACTGGAATTGCAGCTTTGGTGTATAATGAGTATGCATTCCTACGCATCTCTCCTGAATTTCCGGGAATAGATATTGCACCCACTGACCTCTTACAGGTGCAACGTCTGCCAGGGTTGGCTTTTGTTTAAGGAAAGTGAAGGGAGATAAAAGAGGCAAACAAGATCGCTACATTCCAGTCTATGGATAGTTTAAAAAATCGGTATATGTATTTATTTTGAAGTAGCAATTTCAAAATTATTACAAAATGAAAAAAAAAATAGTCAAAGAGAGAAAAGAGTTCATTATATCAACCTCCTCATTTTTTAGGTTCATTATATCCACAAAAAATAACATTATATGTGTATTGCACGGCACGGGACCAAACATTTCGTTTATTATATCCGGGGGTTCATTATAAACCGTGTTCACTTAGCGGGGTTTGATTGTATTATCTAAAGACTTTTGTACACGTCACATATTAAGCTAGATCTAAATTCAGGTAAAAAATGTATAACACAATAATGTGTTGCAGAGTTATTATTGGGTGTTTGTACTTTTTTTTCCAGAACTGTACATACTTCCAGCAATTACCAACTATAAACAGCAATGTATCATGTTCTCTGTGCTGCCCGATAGGTGATTTTTTTTTGTTTGTTTGTTTATAGCACAAGCTTTTGTTTACTAAATGTAATTCAGCCGAAAATTGAAAACTACCCTTCAGTAATTCACTTGAACGGAGAATAATTGTTACGAATTCCTTTGTGTAGCCCTGTGTATGGTAAAAAAATTCATACATACGACATATTATACAAAAAAATACTTAAAACTTAAAAAATCAAACCTAAGTTGAAAACCTACTTCCAGCAATTATTCTTCATAGACAATACTGTTACTCAATTCTTTTGCATGTCCCTATAAATGAGCGATAAATGCAATGCATACTATACTTTTCAGTAAGTAACTTATAGTGCACATCAGTAAATCATATAAATTTCATTATGATTGAAATAGTGTAACATCATTGAAATATACTGCAAACAAATTTCCATGTAACAGAATTATTGTGTGACCCTGTAAAAGAATAATAAATTCATTGCACTCCATATTCTACAAAAAATATGTTTTAGTGCACTTGATACATGCATATAAATTTCATTGTATTTGAAATGCTATGCATTTGAAAAAGTTTTTCCCCATTAAACATAAAGTAATGGATTAATTTTGATTGCCCCTGTAAACAGACTGACTATAAATGGTACCCGTTTCATTTTCAGTAGCAATCGTGCTAGGGTAAACTCTAAAAACATATAAAAATTACAGGGCAATTCAGCTATATTTAGGAGAGTTCGAACATCAACAGACGGCCAGACAAACCTAAATCATAAGCATTTTTCAACTATGTTGAAAAGTGTTAAAAGTGAGTTTTTGGTGATAAATTTTTGTGTCATGTTTTGTTTCAATTGTAGTAATTAAATCATTGAACTTGATTCTAACCAACATAGTAATGAGTCATTTATATACGTCAGGGCTCGAAATGGAAAAATCCACAAACCGGAATGCTATTTCAAAATTATTGGTGACTAATTTTTTTTTTTTCCTTTTTTTGGAAGTACAGTAAAAGTCCCGATTATCCGAGTCCCGCTTAACCGAGTTTCTGTTTGAACCGAGTTATTTTCTTTTGATGGACTGACGTCTTCCATTATTATGAAACAGCCATTATAAATGAAGTGTTAGGTGAAGATGAAATAGCAGTCGTAAAAAGTTAGAACTCTTATTTTCTGGTCAGAATGGGAAAAAAAATGGCCATAATTTTTTTTTTCCCATTCTGACCAGACAATCAGAGTTCTAACTTTTTACGGCTGCTCTTTCATCTTCACCTAACACTTCATTTATAATGGATGTCTCATAAAAATGTTATCCATCAGTCCATCAGAAGAAAGGGATCTTTTTCAAAGGTATAAGTTCGATTGAAAAAAACAATTTCATTCCCCGTTTTTCTTAAAAGTAACTGAAATGGACATCAAAGAAATATTACTAGTACCATAAAGATGAATGAATTAAGTGAAAATTTATATTTCATCTCCTTAGAGGGTGACGATTTGTGTAAATCCGGTATATATGAGTTTTTTATCTTATCGGAGGTGAGCTTGGTCCCTATTAACTCGGATAATAGGCACTTTACTGTATAGCAGATTTATATTTAACCGTCGAAAAACCAATTTTAAAAAATGCATTCAAGATTCTAAATAATTACAAAAAAAAGTTACAAAGAGCATAGTAACTGCATGAAACAGTAATAATATTTTTTAGTAATTCCACGAACCGGAACCATATTTGTCACAATTTCACGAACCGGGACATTATTCCGGTTTGCTCCGGTACACTTCGAGCCCTGATATACGTTTAATTAAAGTATAAGAATATTCTCATGTTAATGTATTTTTTTTCATTCTAGGTGAATCAATTCCCGGAGGATTTTCAGTGAAAAAATAGAGAAGAGTGACCACAAGTAAAGAAATCGCATTAAAATGTTAAACAAATCTTAATAGAATAAAAGTGAAAAATAACAACAGCAACTTTGAAAATAATTTTTTTAATTGTCAACCAGCCTGCAAGCAGCAAAACGTGCTTCATACCTAATATTTTTCTTCCCGTGAAGTGTCTACTTACATCAATAGTTTCTTTTTTATGTGTTGTGCGATTCCACAGTGGGTGTTTATTTTTTTCTGTCTACGACATTCAAAGTTAGTATCTGCATATCTCAAAACCGCTGACCAAAGCCTTGCTTATAGGTTGCAATCCAGGCAGTGGAATAAAGTATGCCCAATTGTTGCATGGCGGCCACTCACCCAGTGTCCAGAAAAGGAAATGGGTGTAGAGTTGATCGTAGCATGTCAACTTAATAATTGTGTTGAATCTGCACATGCACAACGACCCAAGCCTCACCACACTGGATACTTATGAAGCCAAATATGTGGTGTAACTTACAAAAGGAATTAATATTTTATAAATCAGGGGAGAGAAAACAGGAGAACTGCAAAATAGAAAAAAAAAATTACACCAAAAAAGAAAGGGCTGAAAAGCAAGGCAAATGTTAATCGCTGCAGAGAGGACTAGATTCTGCCTATCTACTGTATTCCACCGGAGAAAAATTGGCTCCACAGATTTATGTAATTTGGATGAATATAATCAGAAATTTTATCACAAGAGTTCATGAAGACCAAATTCATACCCATATGAAAAAAGAAGCGTGATCATTTTAAAATTGTAGCAGCAGCAGCAATAAATTTTGCAGAACAGCTTGAATCAACATCTTCTTACTGAGTGCCCCATTATCCGTGAAGCAAGCTGTAAAAAATGTAAGAAATGCTTAAGTAACTACTTTCTTACACATGCAAGAAAAATACTTGTTTTTGGTGCAACAGAAGTGAGTCATGAGTGGTTTGATTGAAAGTCCTCTTATGCATACAAATGAGGAAGCTTTCACCTTGATTAAAAACATCCCTGTGCATACAAATGAGAAACTCTTAATGTGTGAAGAATGTGGCAGAACATTTTCTAAGAGAGGTCATTTGAATAGACATCATCTCATCCATGCAAATGAAAAACCTTCCCTTTGTGAGGTATGCAACAGAAGATTTTCCGACAGGAGTACATTGAAAAAACACCTCCTCACTCATACGAAAGAAAAACCTTTTGTTTGTGAGGTATGCAAGAAAACATTTTCTCAGAAGAGTAATTTAAGTAGACATCACCTCGTACATACAAAGGAGAAACCTTTCCTTTGTGAGGTATGTAATAGAACATATTCTGATAAGAGTACATTGAATACACATCTTCTGACACATACAAATGAGAAACCTTTTGCTTGTGGGCTATGCAGCAAAAAATTTTCTGACAGAAGTAACTTGAAAACACACCACCTCACCCATACGAATGAGAAACCTTTCCTTTGCGAGGTTTGTAGCAAAAGATTTAATCGAAGGTGTTCCTTGAAGCAACACCTTTTGATACATACAAATGAAAGATCATTTGTTTGTGAGGTATGTAACAAAGCCTTTACTCATAGGCATACCTTAACTCTACACCTTGTTACACATACAAATGAGAAACTTTTTGAATGCGAGATATGCAAAAAAAGATTTTCTCAGAAGTGTAACTTGAACAGACACCATCTTACACATTTGGAAAAGAAACCTTTCTGGTGTGAAGTATGCAACAAGATATTTTCTGACAAGAGAGCATTGAATAAGCACCGTCTTACACATACGATTGAGAAACCTTTTGTTTGTTAGGTATGTAGTGGAATATTTTTTTACCAGCGTACTTTGTGTGGACATAATCTCAGACATATAAACGAAAAATTGTGAAATTTGTACTGTTAGAAAGTGAAAGGGAAAGAACATTAAATGTAATGTTAACGCTTCTTCGTTATTAGAGCAAAAGTGAAAAAGACATGGTTGAATTTGGGAAGAAAAACAAACTTTTAACCCTTCCTACTCCGTTGGCTCCGCTGCGGAGACATTCTTAGTCTTTGCAAAATTTGTTTTTGGTACCAGTATAAAGGGAAATAAAATTCACCTTATTTAATCAGAGCATTTTTGAAATTGTGTACTTGAAGGAAACTGCTTTTTAAAAAGTGGTGTCGATCGAATAAAATTTGTGTAAGAGACGCCGGAGCTTTAAGGGGTAAACCTTTAAGAGTGGCAAGCTTTATCTCCTTTTACAATCTCATCAGATTGTTATATCTTTTTGAAATCGCCATCGATGTACAAAACACATAAGCAATTCGTACACTATTGATATTGTTTAATATGAAAACAATTTTTTTTATCAACTATATAAAAATGAAAATTTGTCTGTCTGTCTGTCTGTAATGCTATACAAATCCACAGTTTGGAAGTCAGAACTGTGAAATGTTACGTACATGTGTATTGAAACACGGCCGAGGCAACTAAAGTAATCCGGGATCGAAATAACTTATAGTTCATTTTTAGTTAATAAAAAACCACCAATTTTACAGCAATTTCCTAACAAATTTAACCATTTTTCGTTAGCAGTTGCCAACAATTAAAAATCCACAATAAAATTCTTACCACAACAATTACCTTTCTATTGCAAGACGCATTGCTTATTACGTACGCCACGCTGCACTAAAAAGCTGTAGCGATATATTACAATAATTTTTTTTACCTCATATGCAAATAATTAGAGATATACATATTACTACGCCACGCTGCAATATTCAGAAGCTAAGCTCTAGCGGGTATTACGATAATTCATAGAGGAAAGAGATAGATGGAGATGCATGCCGTAAAAACGGTTTGCAATATGATGCGCGTTATCGCTGAAATTTAAATGCTCTCATTAGGCCCAAGCAAAACAAGCACCTGGAACAGGGAGCGAATTCTTTGACATCACGGGTTAAACAGTTATATAATATATAAAAATGAAAATTTGTCTATCTGTCTGTAATGATATACGAATCCATAGTTTGGAAGCCAGAATTGTGAAATGTTACGTACAACACGGCGGAGGCAACTAAAGTAATCCAGAATTGGAATAACTTATAGTTAATCTTTAATTAATAAAAAACCACAAATTTAACAGCAATTTCCAATCAAATTGAAACATTTTTCGTTATAGCTGTTGCCAACAATTAAAAATCCACGGTAAAATTCTTACCACAACAATTACTTTTCTACTGCGAGATTTCCACGTGAGAAAATGAAATAGACGAATTTTTAAAAAAAGGGGAATATTACATCATAACTTTTCTACTGCGAGATTTCCACGTGAAAAATGAAAATAAAATGGGTAGTTTGACGAATTAAAATCAAAAGTGAGTGTTACGTCATGATTTTTCTGTCTTATGATTTCCATGTGAAAATTTTTAATTATTTAGTTAATTTGACGAATTTAAAAAAAAAAAATGGAATATTACGGCACACTGGAAATAAAAATAAATGCCGTGGTGAATATATAACGTCATATAAGTGTGAAAAAATATATTGAAGCATGATACAAACTCGATTATGGAAATATTAGGGTATTTTAACATTATTGCTCCTGATGATGAATGGAAATAAGTTCATTTAAAATTGTATTATTTTGTGTCTGTTATATAAATTTATACATTTTTGTATTGGGTTTTCATTTGAGTCATGTGTACAACACTTCGACCGTTTTTTTAAATGTTGTATATTAAATTTTGAAATTGGTTTTTCAAAACAAACATTCTTAAAATTCAAGGCAACGCCGGGTACTTTAGCGAGTTTATACATAAATAAAACAGATAATAATATAATGTAAAATATATAGCATTGTCTTCACGAATAAACTATATAATAATGCACATTTATCAATGTATGTATAGAAATTTCACCACCAACTCAACCTAAAAGAATGTTGTTATAATAGAATTCTCCTCTCCTTTTCCATAAAGAGGGAGTCATCAATTTCCGAGATTTTACTTGGTCCACTTTTTTTTTTTTTTTTTTTTTTTTTTTTTTTTTTTTATACTGAATACTTTGTTATAAATTCGGAACAAGCTTTATGTATGTAACTATTCCTGTCTACAACTGATATTTCACACATATTTAACTGCTTTTCACGCAATCAGAAATCAGTTTTTTACTCTAATCCAATAGACTCCCTCACATCCGCAACCCTAAAATCTGCACATCATCACAGATGTAAACAATTAAATTTTCAGTACAGATGTGAGGAAAAAAATTACAGAATTTTTAGTTTTTTATCATTCTGTATGTATTTTAATGTGTAATTCCCGATAATTCTGAACTCATGGTTTTTCATGAAAGAAGTATAACCCTCTAATTCCCATGGTAGTATATCTGCTACCATATGTTCATCTTTAATTTAAAGCACGAAATTTCCTAAATAATGTATATTTTAAGTCATTACAATAATAATTGGGCCTTTAAGTGATATTAGTTATGGATTTTGAATGCAGATGTAGCACTAAATAAGAAAAAAAAATTAGTTTGAAGCAATATGTCTAACAAACAGGACAAAATTGCATTGACAGTAATAAGTTTCTGCTCAAATGTTCAAATATGTTATTGAAATAAAAACCAAATACATATGATGTATAGGAATAAAAAGAGTTACTTCTATTCTCTGCACAAAAAAGTTTAATATAAGTTTATTTTTTAATGATAAACTGAGTAATTAAAATCATCAATTGATCACTAATGCCCATGGCAGATCTGCTCGACGGGCGCTAATGATCATGAGCCCATGGTAGCATCTTTGCTACTATATTATTTTCAAAGGAAATTTGTACTTCTTAGTGTTAGCTTTGTACTTAAGATACTTGTGTTTCTTTTAATTCACAAGCTCATGTTATTAAATAAATCCGAAATAAATTACTTGAAATTTATAATTTCCATATGCAATAAAATGAAATTATTTTTTAATACATTTTTGAACAAAATATTAAATTTTCTTTTAAATATATAAATAGAGAAAATTTTGAAATAAATCCGGAATTAATATTTTGAACTTTATATCTCTTAGCACAAATATAAGCAAACCTTTTTTATTGAGCCGTATCACAAGTATATTATGTTTGTACTACGTGGTATATATTGCAATAGCTGAATATTCAATATATTTTGCATATTCAGCAACCTCTGGTCCCAAGCTGTGTGGATTTGAGAGAATCGACTGTAGTGCATAAATCACAATACCTTAAGTAATCAAAGGTTGAACTAGCTTGCCATGTAAACATTCTTCTTCTTTTGTTAACTGCTTAGTACATCGGTATCATCAGAATTTTATTCTTCTTTCAGTTGTATGTTAGGATCATTTTCATAGATTTTTTTTTATGACAAAATGCCTTTCTTTTGAAAAAAAAAAAAGCATTTTCTGTCTCTGGTAAATTAAAAATAATAAACATGTTGAGTGATTATAATATTTGGTATGTTCATAATATAAAATTGCACTTTCTTAAGACTGAGTTAGGCCAAGGCTGTTGTAACAAAGAAGTACAATAATGTTCATCTATCATCTGTTTTACTCTGTTGCAAGATGTGCAACCACTTGCAGCACTGAAACCTATTAAAAGTTATTTTTTTCATAAATAATCTCAAATGTTAAAGACAGACAAAAAACCATCCTTTAAAAATGCACAAATAATACAAAAAAAAAAAAAAAAAAAAAAAGCAGCAAACCGCTGTTTTGAATCCACAAGCAAGATTCTTCTTCAGTGTGACAGAGAGCAAGGCATAGCATGCTAGGAAAAGCAAGACTAGGCAAAATCTTTTTCTAGCACGCTGTGCCTTGCTTTCTGTCGCACTGAAAAAGAATCTCGCTTGTGGATTTGAAACAGCTGTTTGCTGCTTTTGGGGTATTATTTGGGCATTTTTAAACAATGGTTTTCTGCATTTAATATTCTTGCACAAAGGCTTTATTTGCTTTTTTTTTTTTTTTAAGTCTCAAATGGGTTTTATAAGTACACTAGAATCCCACCCAGGCCCGTAACCAGATGGGGGCGATGGGGGCTGAGCCCCCCCTGGCTTCCTCTAGAGCCCCCTCTAACGATTTCCCTACTTTTTATTTTTTCAACAAAATGTACGTTTTAACTTTCTTAAAAAAAAAAAAAAAAAAAAAAAAAAAAAAAAAAAAAAAAAAACTAGCAAGAAAAACATTTAGATCTTTTAACTGCTTGAATGCAATGGAAAAAGCCAAACATTTTGCGTTCAGAACCCTATTAGATTAGTTGTTTTACATTATCTTGCTTGCGATACAATTCTCGAAACGCGTTCTACATAGGAACATTTCTTTCTCCCGAAAAAATTAAGTCCAGATGCTCCAACCAGCCACCACATGTTTTCGTACATCTTGACATTTTAAAAGCAATGATCGTATACGGGATGAATGGAAATAGACATATGCTGCTCATATAGTTAATAGATAATTAGTTAAGCAATGGTTAAACCCATAGACTATCTTTACTCTGAGGTTAAACCTCTTCACTAAAACGTAGTCACAAAAAATACGTGTTTCTAAATGTTAATGATTTGCCTGTTGACATTATGTATTTGACAGCAGATTTAGTTAATGATGAAATATCACTTGGAAACTAACTAGAATGTTTGTTGAAGAAAAATAGAAAGATAACAAAATGTCATTTTATACAAATGGAATAAGAAAAATAATTGCTTGAAAGCCAAAAATTGTTTCATGCTATGGGTGTAGGCAGTAGGAAAGCAGAGGTAGGGCCTTTTTTTGTTTGCTTTTTGAACTTTCGTCCAATTTTTTTTTGCTTGTGTTCCACGAATTTGTTAAACATTTTTTTTTTTTTTATTTGTCATATAACAATAAAAAACATTAAGTGAAAAAGCATGATTAAGGTTAAGTTTATTATAAGATTATGACAAAAATATCTTCACCTATTTGGCGTATGTTTCATTTAAATCTATTTTCAAGCATAAATGCGCTACTTTCTGACACATTTTCGAAATAATTTTAATGATAAAGACATAAAATTTGCAGATATGATTATTCAAGCTCGAGGAATTAAACTGTGTTCTGTGTTTTATAAGGCTGTTTTCCAATCTAAACCAGCTATTTTCGGACATATTCGCGAATTTCATTTATTTATAAAGATATTTGCAAGTATTCAAACTATACAGAAAATTTTAAAAAATCTGTCAAAAAATGACGGCAAATTTGACTTTGTAGGCTGATTTTCTTGGCATTTAACGACGAAATGCTAGTCATCGAGTAGCAAATGACTATAAATCATGTTATTTATAATCATGGCATTTATAAGAAAATGGGAAACGGTATTCAATTCGTAGGCGCGTGAATGTGAGAAGCTGAAAATTTTAGGCAAAGGGAAAGAAAATTACTTCTTAACTGCATCAGGAAAATTTTCGTTATTGAGTGAAAGAAGAATATTTTTAAAGATCTTTAGAAATGAAGAAACGTATAATAATAAATAGTCGCCTACATTTAGTGAAAACTGTTCGAAAAAGGCGTTCATGCCCTTGTGCTTTTTTTTTTCTAAATGAGATTGAACGAATTTCATATGAAACACATGTCAAACGTATGCAAAAAAAAATCTATGTTATCGCTATTTAAATGAATTAAATCCAAGTTGTTTTCTTTGAAAAAAAAGTATTGAATATAATATTAAAATTACAATCTCTTTTTTTATTATTAAGTCCAAGTATGTTTAAAAAAATATGTAATTAATATATATTTCTAATAATTGATTCATATTTAAAAGGATATAATCATATGCAGAATTTTAAATTTAATTATTATTGCGAATTGTTAAATGGTTAATTTTATAAATCATATTATTAATAAAATAAGGTTTAGGTAACGCTCGTTTTAAAGAGAAACAATATCATCACTAAATTAAATCGTATACAAACAACCGTGATTTTAAAATGATCTAATAATTCAGCAGAAACCAAAATATTAATAAAATTAAATAAATTACAAGTAGCTATTAATTAAAAATATTAAACGTATGGAATAAAAATATTAAAATATTTTTTAAATGATAATAGTAAGTTTGTGAATTATTCAAATTAATAAATATAAGACACATAACCATAGATGCCAACATCTCTTAATTATTCGGGAGTCTGATCCAAAACAAGCATGTTTTAAACCGGAAAAAATATATAAGGAATTGTCTTGTTCCGATAAGGTACATTTTAGATTTCAGTTTGAAATTTTTGATTAAATGAAATTTCCTGTTGAAAATATTTTCGTCTTATAACAGACTCCAGATAAGTGTTGTTGGCATCGATGCATAACGCAAAAACATTTGCAAAATCTCAAATTTTCGTTCTTTTTTTCTATATATTAAAAAATTGAACAGAATATAATATTTAAATCTATGTAATGTCTTTAATTTAAAGAAGAAATATATGAAAAGAACTGTATCCTACAGTAGAGGTCTGCACGGGCCCAGGCTTGGCTAGAAGCCCGTACTAGGCCGGGACAACGAAATGAAAGCGGAGTTTCAAACGGTCTGGGCCGGCAAAATTTGAACGTGCCTGCCGGGCTGGACCGGACCAATAAAAGAAATTAAGCGGGTCTGTCGGCCCGATATAAATATTTAAACGCAGACGAGAAAATATGAACCATTTTCAATGAATATGAAATTCACGAGAATAAGTATAAATGTGCGTTGCGAGCCGATACTAGTTTGCTAGCATCAATATCGAAATATAACATTTTCCAGCGTAGGGATTGGCATCGGACAGTTACATGGCGTTTTAGCCCGGTCTTAATTCTTTCAGCAGACTCGTGCCGGACCGAGATCAGGCTTGCATTTTTTTTCATGGACTTAATTGTTCTCAGGATGTTTAGGGCAGGCAATGTGTTTTGTAAAAATATTAATAACGATAATGAACTTCTGTTAACGGAATTTTTGGACATATACTTGAAGGTGGTTCTCAAATTCACTGCTCAAAAACGAAAAACTTTCTGACACATTTTTAACTGTAAATGCATAAAATTGACAAGCCTGTCTATTGAAGGGATTTGGAATTGAATAGCGTTTCCCATTTTTAATAAATAAATTACTTATAGAGATATAAGAGATTCTTGTCACGTGACTGCAGGTTTTTCTCCTTTTCCGTGCTATCGTCTCCGGAAATTCGATTCAAAACGCTAACTTTAACAGTATTTTCTCAAAAATATATTGACGTTTTCGAAAAGAAATGAATTCAGAAAGTAGCTTCTTTGGATTTGAGAAAAGCCTTAAGGAATAACAGAAATATTTCCGCAAATCTGCTTTTAGGTAGATTTAGTAAGAAATACTACATATTGCAGTCGTTACCATGGTGCTACTTTTGAAAAATTCCTTCATAACTTTTCATTATAGGACCCCAGGAACCCAAAACCACCCCCATCTAAAAAGTTTATATACATATATATATATGACTGTGATGATATATATATATGACTGTGATGTATTTCAATGAATATGTGTTTCACGAGAATAAGTATGAATGTGCGTTGCCAGCCGATACTAGTTTGCTAGTATATGAATATCGAAATATAACATTTTCCAGCGTAGAGATTGGCATCGGAGAGTTACATGGACAGTTATATATATATATAGTCGCAATTATGGACGGATCGTCTTCTCCAACAACTTTGAGATGTCTAATATCTCGGCGGGGATTGAAAATGGGCAAAATCGGCCCAAGGGAATGGAAATGGGGAGGGTTAATATTTTTGAATACCGTCTTAACATGGTTCTGATAAAACCAGCTCTTACACAACAATGACAGGAAAAAATAAATAATTTTCATTATAGCAGTTGCCAACAATAAAAAAAAGCAATAAAATTATCACCACAACAATTGCTTTTCTATTGCAAGGTTTTCATGTGAAAACATAAATTAAATAGTTGGATGAATTGAAAACAAGTTGAATATTACGTCATATGCTTTCTAGAGCAAGATTTCCGCATGAAAACTCAAAATAAAATAAGTAGTTTGACGAATAAAAAACAAAAGCAAAATATTGCGTCATATTGGTAATATAATGGATCTCAGCAGGTGAATATGTAACGTCATGGGAGTTTGAAGAAACGTTTTAAAACATGACAAAAACCCGACTATGGAAATATTAACATATTTTAACACTTTGAGGTTCTCTGAATTTGCTTTAGTCATTTTTAAACCTATTCCATATTCATGCGCGTGTGTATTCGCGTGTAATAGAATTTTCACAAAAAGTTTAACTCCCTAGAGCTCATTCTTAACGAAGAAACCGTGTTTATCTTTAATCTTGATTAAGTTTTGTTGGTGATTTTAGTACTTAACTTCGAAATCTACCTCCGCCTGTAGGTCGAGCCGGCAGGGATTTTTTATAATATAGACTCAAAAGTTATGATCATGTTTTTAACCTTCCCGTTTTTCTTTTATTCTAAGCAATATGAATTTTTTAACGAATCCTTATTTGAATGTTGAAACGTCTAGGACTCTAAGTAAATCCTTAATGTTGCTATTGTGTATTTTCTGTCTTGTGAACGCATCGTAAATTTAAAATATGCTGTAAAATTATCCCATAAATATGTATGCAGTATTCCTTAAAAGAACCTTAATTGTATGTTAATAAGAATCTGAATTTTTTGTTGAAATTGAGTCGGGTTGGATCGGATCTGATTTAATTGATTTTTCCACTGGCCGGGTCTGATTTCACTGATTTTTTTACTGCCGTGAACTGTGAAAATATGAACGGGCCGGGTCAAGATAGCTTTCGTTCGGGCCGGGCCCGAGCCTGGAAATTCCGGCCCGTGCAGACCTCCATACCAACAGATTCCTTTTTCTCAATTTTTTCAAAACGCATCTTTAAAAAAATTGTCATGCTAGGTCGTTGAAGATTTCTATGTTTGTTGTATGAATTGGTGTTTTTGTAAATAAAGATGTACTTTTCTGTCAGAATGCTAGCATAATAAATTATACTAATTTATTCAACAGAAAGACTGATTTGATTAATCAGCGGTTCAAATATGCATATATATAATCGATGTTCAATAGAGTAGAGCACTGATAATCCGGACCAATCGGGGTCGATGTCGATCCGGTTAATGAAAAATGCGGATAATTGGACAACTTTAAAAAACGGCTATGGCAGTGATTTTCAGGTAACTTCCCTTCACACTTTTCCCAGGCTTAGGACTGGCAATTGTAGTGGTGCACATTTTAGCATATTACAAATGGCCTGTTTAGAAGTTATTTTTTTAACTTTTTTAAAATTTTATTTTCCACAAAATTGGTACAAAGTTATACATAGAAGTACACACAGAAATTATTGCGTGTATGCACACACTGTACGAACAAATGCGAGCGGAGAGAGGGGGGGGGGGGGGTCCTTTTTCCGAAGAGACCAAGGGACAAAAGAAGCAATATGCTTAATAATGCAAAAATTGCAATGGGAATAGAATACCGTGTACAATCCATTAGTTTTCCTTATTAAAATTTAATTAAAGTCATTTTTTTATGAAGTGTCGGTTGCTATCTATTTTTTTCTCATTAAATACAATAAGACCTAAGATAAATCACACGGGATGGAGAAAAGTTCTATTTTAGGTAGGTTTTCTTAAGAGGTACACTGCCCCTAAATTGTTTTATATTCATTTTCCGATTACCATGAAGTATTTTCCGTTTAAGAATTTCATTATAGAAAGTTCCGTTATAGAGAGATTACGCTTTAGACGGGTTCCTTTATAGACAAGTCCCTTTTATCAGTTTTACTATATTTAGTTTGCTTAAGATATGGATTGTCAAAAGATGTTAGCCCCACCAAAAAAATTCAGAGCCCCCTCTGACTGGACTCGCTGGTTACGGCCCTGATCCCACCAAACTTTATGTGAACTCAAAGGGCAACAAGTTGCTGAAAATGTCGCGTTTTGTAAAGAGTGAGTTATTCAGAATTCATAATGTCTTACTGCATAATACCCTAATGAAAGTTCTAGCACAATAAGGAAAGTAGAGGTCTGCACGGGCCGACATTTCCAGGCCGGGCTCGGCCCGATACAAAAATTAAAAGTTCGGCCCGGCCCGAGTGAACTTCTACAAAACATTGATTTTTACGTCGAATTGGTTAAAAATGTGTCTCGTACGAAGAGTTCTGACCAAAAATATTTATCTTAACTTTTTTTTCATGTTTATAATCTTTATTTTTATAGAAGTGCAGCAGGCTGCGATATTTATTTTTTTAATAAATCTCTATTTCTTGTATGTAAATGTTTCAGTTATCATTAATATTGTTAATCCATATTCCATGTATAGAAGTGTTAAAAATCGGGAAAATGCTATACAGTAAAATCTTCTAAGATGGAATTGCATAAAAAAGAAAAAAAAATGTGGTATAGACAAGTTCCCTTCTTAGCAAGTGTAAATGTATTATATATTCTTTTCTTACTTATTAGTATATTAATTTTGCATGGATCAACACGTTTTTCAGTTTGAAACAGGGTTCCGTCATAGGCAGGTTCCTTTTCACACATTTTACTGTATTTTAATTTAGTTATATTTTAATATGCGTAGAAATCTACTATTCTTTAAAAATAATAAATTTTAATGATTAAGTGTAGAATAATGGCGGTTCAAAAATGTATGCATTTTTTGCAAATACTTTTGGGCCAGGCTTAATTTAACTGACCTTTAAATGGACCAGGCTACGCTGAGACAATGATTTTCATACGGGCTGGCTCAAAACTAGGACTGAAAATTTTGGCCGTGAAGATTAGGAATGAAACCAGGCCCGACTCTGTACAGAAAAATTAAGTTAGGCTCGGCCCGAGTGCCGTGAATGAAAATAGGCCCGAGCCCGGCCCGTGCAGATCTCTAAAGGAAAGGCACGGCCTAACGGCCCCTTTTACGGCCGGAACAAAAAGTCGAAATCCCTTTGTTTTCGGGGAATCAGAGTTTCTGTCCGGAGAATTGTAGGGGGCGCTCTTACCTACTGTGTTCAATGAAGAATGTGACTTGTACGCTTGTGTTTTCTTAGGTATAACTTACCTGATATTTCGATTTTTTTTTTTTTTCTTAGTAATAACCGGCTCATTGCTGTGTTCCATACTGCAATTACAATTCACTAAAAAAATTCCAGAAAATTCTTTTCATGAATTTCCTTCAAATTTGGAGTACAAACTGTTGAAAGAAAAAAAAAAGTCTTGTTGATTCTTTAAACTAACGAAACACGAAAAAAATGTACAGTCGACGCTCGTTTTTACGAACCTGTAGGGAACACTAAAATAGTTCGTAAAATAGAAAAACACCAAAAATGATATGAATACGTACGTTATTCTTATCTAATTTTATCAAACTGCCCCCTCTTCATAGATGAAGCAGTATTTCAAGATTATTTATTATTTAATAAAGTTATACATATACAAGAAATAAATGCAAATTTATACACAAAAGATAATTTTAATACACTGAAACATGCTTTGAAAATATTACATATGAAAACACAGACTGGATTAGTTCATAGTAGGTGAAAATACATAGATGAAAACACAAATAAAAAATTAGGAATGGAAATAATCACTTATCTTTTTTTTAATCACATTTTGGAAAATATATGTTTCCATTTTAACTATGCTTGAAATCCTTTCACAGTTATTGTTCCCTTCAAAAAGGTGCCTTAGTCCTGACAACCACTACTTGAAATTGTTGCTATGCCCTCTCCCTTCGAAAGAGATTGGGGAAAACAACACATTCTTGAAATGCACCTGATGTCTCATTGCACCTGTTGAGAGTTTAATTCACGTAACACTGCGTTCAGATATTTTTAAAAAATGCAGAAGTATGAAAACTGAGTTCGTAAAACAGAGATTTTCATAATCCGTAGTTCGTAAATGGGAGCGAAATATTACATTGATTCTATGGGAGTGTATTCGGGACCACTCTATAGTTCGTAAAATCGCAAGTGTTCGTGAAAAGGGGTGCCCACACTTTTTAACTTGAATATGTTGAATACAAACAATATCTTATATAGTAAAACCTGCTAAAACGGAACCCCACCAAACCGGTCGAATTTCCGTTTTAGACGGGTTTTCATCTTAGAATTGCTAATTGTGTGGTATTTCTTTTAAAAAGGGCTCAAACGCGATTTTTGTTTGCGTGAGAAGGTGTGAAAAGCAGGACTTAATTTCTAAGGGAAAAAGTACCGGAGCCCTAATATTATGTGGTACCTGTACTACAACTGTACCCCCCCCCCCCCGCGCGCCCTCTCACTCCATTCTGCATATTTATATTTTGTACATTATTAGCAAAATTTAAAGCATTTTTTTTTTTTTTTAGCAAAATAAAATTTTAAAAATATCTATCAGCATATACTTAGCTGTCAACTAATACACTTTTCAGTTATCACTCCTTCCGAATAGCAATCTTTGCCTAGTCTTAGTGTTAATTAATTGCAGAATTCTGCGATTAAATATGATAAGGATCATGATTTGGAAATAGTATTAACAAAAAAAAAGGGGGGGGGGGATCGTAGCTATGTAATTTCATGAAAAAAAGCATAGCTACGAATTGCACAGGGCTCCGGAGCCCTGTATTTATGAGCTCCGGTGAATTCCGACACATATTTAAATATTTACTAAAAACAAAGAAGTACCGGAGCTGGGCTCCGGCGCAAGTTAAGCCCTGGTGAGAAGGGGTTCAAAACATCAAAACTAAATCTAATGGTAAAAAAAAGGTATGTAAATCTCCTTGCAGCAGTGAAATAAGACAGTGACTAAGTGTGGGCACAAGTGTAAAACCTTTTGGCACCCAAACTTCTTATAAACATTAAAAAAGGCCTTTAATCATGCTGGAAACTTCTATAGGCACAGGGGCATTGCATGAGACCTAACATTATCTATGTCAAAGTCTCGTAGATGAAATTTTGCCTTATGATAAATCTCAGATAATACATGCGGTACACCAATACATACCCACGAAAGTTTTTCGGAATGTGACTCCATGACTTCTTGGGGATCACCGGGGGGTGGGGGGGGACCCAAGAAATTTTGGTGGAAAGTGCATATAAATAATTATTATAAATAATTACAATATTCATTAATAATTTATACTTTTACCTCAGAATGTGCTCAACGTATTAGGTAAAGCATATCATGCTAATATAGTAGACGCTCTATTTTAAGAACTTGAGTGGACTCATATAATGTGTTCGTAAAATCGAAAGTTCGTAAATGTGAATAACGTTAGTTCAATGGGATGCTGGTCGGGACCAGTAAATCAGTTCTTAAAAACAAAAAATTCTTAAAAAAGAGGTTCGCAAAATCGAGCGTCTACTGTATACACTAAATTTTGTCAAGATGATAAAAATTATATTATCATGATGCGACTGTAATAATAAAGATAGGTGCTTGTCTGTCTCTGGGTGTGTGTGTGTACGTGCGTGCGCTGAACTCTGAAAAAACAATGCAGTCCTCACAGCCGCAAGATTTGACAGAAAGTACCTATTTGCCTGAAGTCATGCATATCGAAGACAATTTCTGGAATTTTTCAATTAACTTTTAATGCAATTTTTTTCAAATTAGTAAAAAGGAATCCGATTTATATATTTTATCCAGTAAACTTTGTCTTCTTTTCAATAAATTTTTTTTTTCGAGATTCATACAGCGATTTTTCATTTTGTAACAATTTTTTTTAGAGGGTTTTTTTTTTTTTTTTTTTTTCGCGTTCCTTAAAGGAATCCGGTTTAAATATTTTACCAAATTAGTTAATTTCGTCCCCTGCTGTTTTTTAATCTTTTCCGAATTTTTAATGCGACTTTTAGGGGGGTTTTTTTGCACTTTGAGGCGATTTTTTGACTTCTTTTGAAGGAAGAATGTCAAATCAGTTCGTATAAGAAAGCATAAAATGTAATTTGACTCGAAATAAAAATAAAAAATCGCGATAATTCAGGGTTTGTTTATTTCGAGACGGAAGTGGTGATAGCTTGGTTGGGGGTACGTTGCAGAAAGCAGTCCCCCCCCCCCCCCACCAAAAAAAACCCCACATAGATTTCTATAATTCTATGTTCGTTTTTTAAAAAGGGAAGTGGCTATTCGTCCGACCAATCGGACTTTTAGCTATTTAGGCAGAAAGTCCGACCATCGTTTGCGCAGGCGTGCATGTTTGTTTACAGCTTGTTCAAGTAAAATATTTCAAGTTAGCGGATAACTGATATTAGTATCGATTACATGCTTAATTAAAAATTTTATTTATGTATTAATAAAGCTCTTTTGGTTTGTCTGAGTAAACATGAAAGAAACCTTTTTTATAACAAGTTTTTAAATAAATTATTATTGTATTTTTATGAGGAAAATTTCATTGAATAATTCAAGAAAAATTTCTCTTTATTTTTATGCGTATAAGTTATGCATTATTATTTTTTTGACCTTCGTTTTTTCTATACATTTTTTAAATTTTCTTAATTTTTATTATTTTACTTAATATTTTATTAATTTACTTTACATGACTTAAATTTAGTTTACATTCATTATAATTTCGAGTGCAGTGTTGCATTCAAATTATTGTTTAAAAACGTAAACAAAACAGTGACCAGAAATTTTCAAAATTCTAAAATCTGCATAATTTCTGGTCCCATGATATGCCGATTTAATGGAGTCTACTTTATTTTTTAAATTTCCATTCCCAGTTGTCCTTTGTTACAACATTTGACTTTTAGAATGTTTTGTTTATGAAACAACTACTATTTATATTCATATGAATAAACTATTGAATAATTTAATACAAAGCAGTTATTTTAAATTTTAAACTAAGTTTTTTTTAATAACTTTAATATAATAATAAGTAAGTTTTTAACATTAAAAAAAGTTATCATTTCATTATGTTATTAATTACTTTATTAAAGATTTATTGTTTCATAAAAAAGTTTCTTAATCTCAAAAGTTTATTTTCATTTATTTAATTTTACCTATTCAATGTATTTTAAGTTAAATCTGCATGTCTTGTTAGCGACGTAGTGATTATATTCATTTATTAAAAAAGTATTGAAACCAAAATAATAAAAGATTCTCCATTTATTTAAATTGTTATTTAGGTGCATTTCTTTTACAAGTATAGCTATAGATTTATCTTACTGCATAGGTCATTAATTTAAATATATCTATTAAATTGAAAATTTATTTTTTTCTTCAAAAAGCATTTACTTATTCTTATTATTTTTGAAAATGTAATTCATTATCAAAAAATAAAATGTTTTCTGTGGAAAATTCTTTGATTTGAGCCTATATGTTTGAGTGTATAATAAAGTTTTAGACGAATCATGAATTCAATAAATTCAATGGTCAAAATAGTATGTTAGAAGTAATGAGAAATTATAGTAGGTCATAGTTTTGTCATTGTTTGTTGTGTTACATGCTATTTTTTGGAACATATAACTCAGCGAGTAAAGTAATTTTTTTTTAAGTATTTTGTAGGGAGCATCAATGTTATTTTTATATATAACACTGGTGCATGGCTAACCGAAAAGTAAATTTTTTAAAAAGTAGAACAAAAAATAATTTCTCATAGGCTGAAATAATTTTTTGTACAATTTGAAAAAAAAAAAAAAAAAAAAAAAAAAAAAAAAAAAAAAAAAAAACGTAAATTAAGCAATATTGCTCATTTTCATGGAATATGAAATGAAGCCCCCCCCCCCCATACCCGATTTTCTAAATCTTGGAAAATAATAAGATTTAAATTGAAATATTAAGAGATATAGACGCCGACAGAAAGAAACCCAGGGAGGGGCGCAATTTTGGAACATGTTTGTCTATGACCCAACCTAGCCTGCTTTTTTATTAAAAATGCAAAATATCAACATGAAATAATATAAACTAAAATTTGTTTTGTCAGACATCCTCATGCTAGACAGTTTTTAAACATATTAAATATATATCTATATACATAAATTTAACAATTAAGAAATATTAAATATTCTAACATTTATTATTATTTATAATTGCAAACTATTTATTATTTGCTATTTTATTATTAGCAAAATTGTTAATATTTTAATAATAGTTAATAAATAATTATTATTCAATTAATAATAATAAATTTATTAAATTATCATAATATAATAAATTATTAAATTAATAATAATATATTGAATAATTAATAAATAACATTAATAATATAAATATAGAAACAAATATATAAAGTACACTTATTTGCTTAACGAAATATAACGTTTTAAAAAAAAATAAATAATTGAAGACAAATATTACTAAATTAATATTTATAAATATAAATAACTTTTTTCTAAAAATAAAATATCCTAATTTGCAGAAATGCACTTTTACTGTGCATTGAAAATAAATAAACAATTATATTTTAAAAGGCAGAGTTATGAAAAAGAGATTTCGTCCTATCATCTGCTGGCGCGCATGCGCATACGATGGTCGGACGTTCAGCCTAAGCAGCTAAAAGTCCGATTGGTCGGACGAATAGCCACTTCCTTTAAAAAAGCAACCAGCGAAACTCCACTAGTAATGAAGTTTTGTTTGAGGGTCAGGGTTTGAAATAACGAGCGGAATCGCGCGATTTGTGCACAGAAAAGGAAATTCCCGCATAATAAAAAATGCTGTGCAGTATTTCCACCCTCAAATTTCTTTCACAGATCTGTGATTCTTCAGTGAATATTTTACATTTTTTTTTAAGTCGGCGATTTTTATTTCTTTTGTGGAACTTCTCAAAATCAAATCGTGACTTGGTCCCGGAAAAATTTGAGAATTTCTTTAAACGATTGTGAAAAATATCGTACATTTCGATAAAAGAGTGTAGAAAGAAATCGCAATTTTCGTCAAAGATTGCGAAAAAAAAAAAAAAAAATCACGAATTTCGATAAATGATTGACGAGAAAATGTTGCAAATTTCGTCAAAAAGTCGCGGAAAAGAGTAGAGGATTTTGATAATTGGCACGGAAAGATATCGAAAATTTTCCCGATCAGTCGCGCAAAACTATCGCGAATTTCGACAAATGACCCCTGTTAAAAAATCAGTTTCGTGAATAGGTTGCCAAAAAAAATCGTCAAAGGATCCCGGTGAAAACAAGAATTTCTCCAAAGCATCGCAGAAAGAAAATGCGAATTTCGTCAAAAAAGATCGCCGAAAGAAAAAGCGAATTTCGTCAAAAGATCGTGTAAAGAAAACATGAATTTTATCAAAGGTTAGTGCACTGTTAAAAATTTTGCAGCATTCTGGCAGGTCATTCGACCGTTTTTAAAAAAAAAAAACGGTTTCATAACCATAATTTAACTATATTCTGACCATAAAATGGCCAATAATATGGCCAGAATAGTGTTAAAATTATGGTTGTGTAACCGTTTTCGGAAAAAAAAGGGTCAAATGACCTGCCAGAATGCTGCAAAATTTTAACAGTGTGGTGAAAAGTGCTGATTTCGACAAAAAATCGCGTAGAAAGACGTGAATTTCGTTAAATGATTTTGGGGGAAATTGTAAATATCATGAAATGATCGCAGAATAAAATCGCGATTTCGTCAAAATTTACTGCACTGGGCTAAAAGATTTAAACCGGGTCCTTTTCCTAGTTTCAAAAGAACTCATCAAAACGAGAAGAAACTCCAAAAATCGCATAAAAATTTTCAGAGGAAAAAAATTACTATATTGATTTGAAAGACTGCAACCATATTCCTTTTACGAATGTCAAAATATGGTCGCGAAACGTGAAATTCAACCAATCAACAATTCCAGATTAATTTTAATTTTCTGTGCTATTATTTCTCATTTTCAAAGGAGGCAGTGTCTGTGCACCCCCACCTTTCCCCCAGCTAATCGCATTTTGCAATTACTGTTTCACATCTGCATTCCCTTTCAAATTTTTTTGCTTCTTTCTAGACTTTACACTGCGAAATCAAAGGGACGAATAATTTCTGTTTCTATCCTGGTCAAGGACTTGCGTTAATTTCTCATGAAATTGCAGAAACATGCAATAGAAAGAACGGTGTTAAAAAAAAATCTCCCACAAAAAAAGACGTCAAAGTGGGATTATAAAACTTCCTTTTTGACTTACTATGACTAATACAGATTCTTGTAAATATTCTAGTTTTAAAAAAGATAAAGAACATACAGTAGAGCGCCGATTATCCGACCAAGTCGGGACCGACCCTAGTTCGGATAAATGGACAGACAATTTAAGGGATTTTCCTGACTATACTAAAACCGTCACACTTAATCCAGGCTTAGGACTGCCAGCACCAGTCACCAGTTAGTACTGGCGTGTTTATTTATTTTTTTCGTCTTTTTAATTTTATTTACTTTTTTATCATTTAAAATTTTCTTTTTCTTTTTTTATCATCTTGTGAACGCCAGAGATTATAATTAGAGATATAGAGATTAAGCAAAAAAGCTTTCGATTGTTACTTTCTTCATAGGATACATTCTTTTCAATGCTGCCATTCTCGAATTATTCTTAAATACGTTAGTTGAATAAGGTTGGTTGGTTGGTTGTATTTATGACAGCCAATTATCAACACGAGGGATATAGGTCCTAAGGGGGGGGGGGGGAGTGCCCTTCATGGGGGTCTTTCTAAAGGAACCTAACCCGTATTTACGCTTGGAAATCCAAGGTTTCGAAGAAAACCACAAAAACTCCGAAATGTTAGTCCAATAAGATCAGCCTTCTTCTACCGTTCAAGCCATTTCATATCTGTTGCCACATATTCAAAGGATTCGTTATATGATGGACCTGGGTCATTTTCAGAGCATTCTTTTTCATTTTCTTCAATTTATTTTTCATCGTTACTGCTCCCAACGATACAATAAACTGGGATTCAATTTCGCATGCTAAATCTGAAGGGGGAAAATGAGAGAAACGGGGTGTTTGAAAGTTCAGTTATTATTATTATTATTATTTTTTTTTTTTTTTTTTTTTTTTTTTTTTTTGAAAGAACTAGGTTGTCCGGATGATTGGAAGTTCGGTTTAAAAAAAAATTTTGAGAGAAATAGGCTGTTCGGATAATTGGAAGTTCGGTTAATTGGAGTTTCGATAATCGGCACTGTACTGTAGTTTGAAAAGGAACGTAGAATTCATTTTTTTTTTTTTTTAATCACAGATCAAAACTTAGGCTGTTAGTTTTCTGAACTAAACTAATTTGCTAAACTAATTGAACTCTGCTTTCACTTATTTTTTCTTTTGTAGATTTCGATTTTTTTTAAATAACTGTGCTCAAGTCTGCGCAAGCGGGGGGGGGGGGGGTGCCCGGGCACCACCCTATGTACTGTATTGTGTACCAATCCTATGTACTGTATTATTTATTTATTATTAGTTTTCTGTTTCCCCGTATTTCATGACCAGCATGTACAATATTTAAATTTACTGAAAATTGTACACAATGTACGCACATATGTATTTAAAGAAAAGAAAAAAAAATCGATATGATTTGATTGTCAGATATTTGCGAAAAGACCTGCTTATTTTTTTTTTTATATTATAAAACATGTAAATATATTTTTATTTTTATCATATACTTTTATATGATGACTGTCCAGAATTAGAATATTTAATTTTATCATATGATTTCGTAATTTTTCTGTATGCTTGTATAGTTAAGATTAGCCCATATAAAGGTTAAATTTATTGAAAATTGCTCACAATGTACTGATATATATATTTTCTAAATAATTAAAATTTATGTGAATATCCCTGTTTTGAAAAAGAAAAATCGATATAAATTGATTGCTGGATATTGACAAAAATACTTTTTTTTTCAATTCCTACTATTAGTTCAGACTCTCCCTATATTTATTTATTTATATATCTTGTTCAAATTTTCAATCGTTAATAAAATAATTATTATTCATCCTATCAAGTTGAAATAAATTTTTTAAACTTGTACTGGATGACAATGGATGTTAATACAGTTTTTTCAAATATTAATTCATTAATTAAATTTTAATTAATTAATTTTAGTTTTACATGGGAGACAAAATGGCGGCCATTGTTATTGAAGCATTTAATGCATCTTCATATCTATAAGGGGGGGGGGGGGACCCTGTTCTGTCGCCAACTTCGCGATATATCGCCAAAAGTGATGCCAACTTAGCGATATCTCTAATATTCCGTCAAATTCCCATAGACTTCCATTCTAAACCTACTTGCTTATAGAAAATCAACAAATTGAGATATTTTAATGCAACAAAAGCTAATATTAGCTTAAGGGATTATATTAAATTTTTCTTTGATGACCTAAGTAGGAATTGACTTTAAAAGCAAAATTTATATATTACTTGTTTTCATATTATTAAACGTGTAAGTATATTTTTATTTTAATCGTATACTTTTATACCATGACTGTCCAGAATTAGAATATTTAATTTTATATGTAATTTTATAATATTTATACATGCTTGAATATTTCAGATCAACACATATAATGGCCAAATTTATTGAAAATTGTTTGCAATGTACATATATCTATATATTTTTAATTCATTAAGAATCGTGCAAAAATAATCAATGTTATGAAAAAAATATTTCGTTATGAGTTGGTTGCCGGATACTGGCGAACTTGCTTATTCTCTTAATATTGTGTAAATATTTTTTATTACAGTTTTTATAATATAACTGCCTAAAATTCAAACCTTTGATTTTATAATTTACCTTGTTTTTTATTTTTTTATTTTTTTTTTTTTTTACTAAAAATGATAGAAACCTATAATTATTAGAGGAAAAGGTCCAAATACCGGCTACCACTTTTGTTTTCAATCTAAATCATACAATTTTCAAAATTAATAAAATAAAAAGTGACAGCAGGGTACCTTGACAATTCTTACACCTGATTAGAGAAAAAAAAAATCAGTTTTAAAGGCGTTTTCTGTTTATAAGAAGAAAAATTCCGAAAGTCTTCAAATTTTGAATTTTTAAAATGGGTCTAAATACCGGCTACCTAAGTTTTATTCCAAAAGATCGCACAAATAGAGCTAATGACAATTATTAAGCAATAAGAATATTATTTTAATAAATTGTATTGATTAATAACACTTCTTATGCACAGAAAAAATACGCAATTTTTAATAAATAAGTATTTTTGTCAAATTTCTAAAATTCATTACGACTATCTCTTACAGTCTTCTTCCCATTATGTTTCTAATTCTGTTTTTTAACGCGTAAAACAAACAAAAAAAAGCTTGCTGATTGAAATGAGAATTATTTTATCTGAAAAAATCAAAAGCATAATGTCACTCTCTGCGTCGGTATAGTCCCTATCAACCCACATATCGCATTCTTAACATTGAACCAATCCCCTCTTCCATTCTTGTCCACAGAGAAAGCACCCATGCAGAAGACACAAATTCATCATCTCCCTCTGTTGGATATTTTCCTTTTTCACTTTTTTAGCCCTCTCGCTGCGTAATTGTTTTATCAAAATAGCTTCAAAAATTGCGTATTTAACCCCTTCGCGACGAGCGTCCTTTAAGAATTTTTATTCTTTTGTCACCGGTTTCTCAAAACAAAAGTTTTTGTCGAATTTAACCGAGAAAATGCTCCGATTAAATAAGGCATAATTTACAATAAAAAAATAACTGGTGGGAATAATCAAGGAGGGTTAATTAGATGGAAAAATGTATCTCCGAGGAAATCTCGGGTTGCGCAAATTTTGCTACTTTTATGATGCCCAAGGAAATCTTGGGTTGCGCAGCGAGAGGGTTAAAATCAAATTTCTGCCTCTTTCGCCTGGTTTACTCCGTCATTTTTTTCTTTCTCTTCACATTTATTACAGGCAATTTTGTAGTGTCCAACAGTTCTTTTTTGGAAAGTGATCCGGTAACCAGTGTCGGTCCTGAAGAATTACGGCCATGGTTGCTTTTTTCATATTGCGAAATGGGACGGGGACTATTTCTGAACCATTTAAATTAATTTATTAATTATGGAACTATTTAAATTAATTTATTTTCCTCCCCTTCAAGCAGAGCAACCGAGAGAGGTCCAAATACCGGCTAGCCGGTATTTAGACCACTCTAGGTAGCCGGTATTCGGACCACTGCTATGTTTAAGTTAAAACAGGTATTACTCATTCATATAATAAAATACCAATACTGTGAGCGTGGCAATTGAGAGCTAAATATGTCTAGAAAATAACTTAATCAACAATTCAAGCCAATATACGATCAGTATATTTTTAAAAAATAAGAAACACATATCTGAAAAACTTTTGATGTAGCAGATTACGTCGATTCGAGACTTAGACTTCAGCGACGTAGTTTTCGTAACTTTCTTCTCTCAATGGAGGATATTTCATCTCCGTTTTGATCACGTGGTCAAGGTAAGCTTTTAGCGTAGAGAAGGGAAGGCTCCGTAGACGTGTAATGTAAATCCCCGCTAGCAACAATTCATGAGGCAAAGCAGTAGTATCTTCCCTTCTTATCAGTAAGAAGTTTCTTGGGTAAATTACCGGTATCACGTGACTTTTTTCAGTCTCGAACCCATATTTGGAATATCCTCCATTAAAGTTACAAACTCTGCCATCACCGCTAGGCTGCGTTGCGCTCAGATCTCAGAACTCCTAGTAGCCGGTATTCGGACCTTCTCCTCTATTATTTTTCTATTTCCCTGTACACCTCATTTTCAGTACGTCCAATGTTTAATATTATACAAAGTTGTTCGCAATACTCTTTATATACCTATATTTTACATCAGAAGTCTGGTGCAAAAAATATTTGAGTGGTTTAAAAAGTTAACCTGATTTGAGAATAATTTTTTTTTTTTTTTTTTTTTTTTTTTTTTAAGTTTTGGCTAATTTTCTGGTACTTGTTAGTTATCCCGTCGGCCAAATTACTGTCGCCAAATTGTAAGATTAAATGCCAATAATGGTTGATCGTAAATGTCACATTCACTTGACAACACGTGTTTACGTCGTCAAGTGATATTTATTTCGACGTTTTATTTGTATTTTTATTAATGTTATACTAATTTATTTGTTCTTCCGTTAATTAAAATAAAAATTACGTCAATTTGTATAATTTGGCGAGTGGTTTGGCGATTTATAGAATTTGGCGAAATTGGTCGACGGAATAACTAACAAGTACCAATTTTCTTAATATTTTGAAACTAGTAAATAATATTTAAAAAAAATGAATTTGCAATTTAATTTAATTTAAACTAGGGGCTCTGCCCCCTACGAACTACGCTCGCCAACCCCCGTTCAGACACCGCAGACTCTAAAAGCACACTAATTTCATCGGCTTCAAAAAGATTTCGGAAAATTGAATTATAATTTAAAAAACAGTGGCGATCTCCTTATAAACGTGTTTCTATGCATTTCTCTTTGATTGGGGGAATTTTAAGGCCAAATCAGCTGCTTTAAAAGATACAATGGCTGTTTTCGTCTTTGATTAAATAAAATCAGATAAACATTTCAAAATAAGCTAATATAAAATTAATTAAGTAAACAAAGTCCGGTATTTTTTAACAAAACGAAAAGAATGCTCATTTAAATAAGACATTTGGTACTACTTAGTTATCCCGTCGACCAAAAATCTATTGCCAAACTATAAGATTAAATACCAATAATGGTTGATCATAAATATCATATTCACTTGACTTTAAGCCAGTTACACCTGTTTACGTCATCAGGTGGTTTTTATTTCGACGTTTTATTTATGTTTTTATTAATGTTATACCAATTTGTCTGTTCTTTAGTTATTTAAAATTTAAAAAAATATGTCAATTTGTGTAATTTGGCGAGTGGTTTGGTGATTTATATAACTTGGCGAAATGTGTCGCGGGATAACTAAGTAGTACCGACATTTTAAATGTATCGTTTTTAATCTGACGTAATTTTGACCAACTATTCTTTCTCTTTTTAATATTCACGTGAAAATACTTTTGTTAGAAATGAAATATTATTTGCATTGTCCTAACAAAAATAGTTGAAAAGGTCATCTCAAAATATCAATTAAATGTCTCGCGCATTTTCTAAATTTAAATTGTTTTGCAATATTATTTTTTGTTAATTTTATGTAGTAATAACTGTAATGTGACGTAATTTCTCCTATTTAAGACTTCTAACGCATGTTAATGAATTTATTATTTTACAATATCCTTTTTCTTTTAAAATTCACCATTAAATATAGTTTTTATGATGTAATTTTTAATAAGTTCCTGCTTTTTATACGTAATTATTTCATTCTAATTTGAAAGGGTTTTTTCTGTTTATAATAGTCACGTGTAAATAAATTTTTAATTTGAAGCAAACATTATTGTTTGCACTGTTTATACAATTGGCAACATTTTAAATTAATACCATTTTCTAAGATATGTAAAAAATGTCCCTCGAAATGCTGAAAATTTGAATTTAAAATAGAAATAAAACCTCAAAAAATGAGTCTAATTAAACAAATAAATACAATCTGCACACCGGGAACTTCAAACGTATAAAATGATCTAAAAATGATTAAATTCCCATGTATAGTTTTTGTTCCTATAAAACTTTTTTAATGGAACGATTTTGTCCAAATTTAGCATTAAATATCTCTTAAAATAATTCTTCGATTTGAAAACTGTTTGCATCAGCGTGTTTATCAAACATTGCTCTATAATACCACCGATTTTCACATTTTTGTATACATTATTTTTCTTAATATTAACGAAGAAAGACCTCCGGTCACAAAAAATTGAAAACCGGCGGTGCCGGTGACAGCGGTAGTTACTTTTTTTTTGTAGAATAGAGAGATTAATTAAAAGCAAAAACAAATGCAGAAATTTACTTTTAATCTTTGTTTTCCGTGATATAGTAGCGTGTTATTTAATACATTTTTAGTTGCTTATGCTTAATGCATTGTATTTATTTATTTTGTCTCCAATTCCTTCAGTTTTTCTGCTTGCAGTATAAAAAACGCAGAGGCAAAATATACGTATATTATCTATACTTTTTATAACGCATATACAGAGGCTTTTTTCGTATTTTTATGTATGAAAGTAACAACTTAATAAGCATTATTTACAGTACAGAAAATACAATTTAGAGTACGTATTCGCGCCATCTGGTGGCGACTGTAGTCATTAACGATTCCGAAACTAAGGGATATTGTATTTTCTAACCATTAAATTACACAGAGCAACAATGAAATTGCTTCTGAGTGTCGAAATAAAAGCGCACAATTCTGTATGAAATTAATCCACTGAACATAGACATCACCATGGAAAATCTTCATTGGCTGTTTTTTTTTTTAATACAGATGTGCAAAGTTTAGATTTTCTCAAAAATTATGTATTTTTAAATTAATATTTAAAACATATATGAAGAGTATCCTATATATATATATATATATATATATATATATATATTTAAACAGAAATCGATATTTGGAAGCTTCAAATATTGTAAATCTTAAATTACAGCTCACTCCATCAAGTAGTTTTTGAGTTATGCTTAAACTATTAGCCACATTGCAGGTTGTTTTTCGACATATTAAGAGGGCATTTAACAAAATGATTCCAAGTGTTACATCTGTATATGTCCTAAACATGTTCACCGAATGATTTCCTGTTTGATACCTTAAAATAAATTTTTTCAAAGAATCTAAATATAATGTCAAATTACGTCTCAATACTGAAAATTTCAATAGGTAAGCAGCGTCGTAAGATTATATATTTTAACATCACACATATAATAAAAAGACTTATATTATAGTACACAAAAGGCAAAACCTTAAAAATAAAATTTTAAAAGTCTAAAAACCGACAAGTTTCAGCCACTCTGTGGCCATTATCAGGGTTATACTTCAGTACCGAGAGACAACAAATATTTATATTTTGTAAACGTCAAAAGTAAACATACTATGCCGAATCCGCCACCATCAGAGCACCATTTGTACAGCTGCAATCCAACCATCCATTTTCAAGATAGAAAACATGAAGATATTGATTTTTGCAAATATTTTTTAAATCTCGAAAATATATTGCTTTCTGAGGTTTTTATCGTTAAAGAATGCTTTTAAAAATCGTTATTAACTCAGAGGAGATTCTATGTTTTCGTTCGTGGCTATGTTATATTTTCGAACACTAAGAAACATCTGCCTTTTTTTACAGAGTAGATTACACTTTCAAATGTTTAAAGGGCACATAAGATGTTATACATCGATTTCTCTTTCTGTTAACTTACTTCTCTCAGTGTGTTTAGCCACCTGGATAAGTCAGGTAAATTTATATGGACAGGGAAATTTGCCGTTCTTGAGGAAAAGTCAGGGAAATTCGAAAACTCCGAAAATTTGAAATTTCTAAGGAAAAAATTCTTATTATAAAAACTAAGGATTTGAAATTGCAGCAGGAGGAAAATGCAATTTTGCTCTTTATAAGTACTTTAAAGAGTAGATTTCAGCATGTTTTGCAAATAATTTTTGTCTTCTATCCCTTTTCAATCCTTTCTTGTAATTCTCATATTTTCAATTCCAGCTTCACTGAATCTTTGTATTCAATGTTGTAGATTGATTAGATGTTTCAGTCTGTTCACATATCTTTGTTTTGGAAGAAATATGTTGAAGCAAAATGTATTTAACTGTGACTGATGTGATAAAGAATTTCATCCTGATTTGACAAAATGGATAGAACCTGATGCTAAAAGTGTGTATTTGAAAAATGATTAGCATGTAAAATGTTCAACAATTTGTAAATTTTGCAAGAATTTGTTTAACGGTTCAGTAGTTGTTACTTCAGCATCAGTTGTGAAAGTTCCGATCTCAAATTCACAATTTTAAAGAGCTTTTGAGTGTAACAGTACAAAATCTCGATACCTGGAAAAGTCAGGGAAATTTGTTGCTGATCTGGAATAAGGAAAGGGCAGCTGACGTCACTGTTGGTCCAATGAACTTTATTCCAAATCTGGGTTCGAGGCTGAAATAAGTCACGTGATACCAGTAATTTACCCAAAGAACTTCTAACTGATAAGAAGGGAGCTACTACTGCCAGGGGCGCGCCGACCCAGTGTGCAAAGTGTGCGACGCACACAGGCGCCAAAGTAGTAAAGGCGCCAAAAAATTTCACTTGAGGAGAAAATACTTCAAAAAAATTATTTAATTATATATTACGTTACATTTTTCTGACAGCTTAATTACATTTTGTAGATTTACATGAAACAAATTTACTCATTATCATTTAATTCTTCTTTATCCATTTTTTTAAATTCTACTTCTGGGTCGTCTAATTAATAAATTAGAGAAACAATGTAAAACTAAACTTAAACTGAACGTTCTGTTCAATGCAGATATTTTAAATTGGAGAGACTGGCGTGACTATGGGACAACTTTTAATTGTTTAATTGGTAAAAATGAAGCATCAGCCGTTTGCGAAGGTTTTGGAATTCCATAGAGTAGGTTTAAAGTTGTGATTTTCTCATTCATTAAATAAAGTTTATTTTAGGCGGCCGAAGAACGATTTTTTCAACGACCCTACGAATGATCAATTCTGTAGAAACTATATGTATAGAACAAAAATTGCGTGTTTTATTCGGTTATTCAAGTTTAGACCTCCGAGCAAAGCAAATATTTTTTTTTAATCTATTCTGTCTTATCTACTCTAAACATATCATTCATGGCGTACGCCAATATTTTTCTTAAGAGGTTGCCGGGAGTGGAGAATGATGAAAATAGGCTAAATTTGGCCAAAAATATCCAAAATTTCTTATTTTCCAAAAGATTTAGAAGGGGCGATTATACGTACGCCCATACCTATTCAGATGCTGGATAAATAAATGTGATGATTATAAGATTTGTTCCTTTCAATACAGAACATAAAATTGAAATACATGAACACTAGCATTATCTATAGCGTTAGACGCTAGAGATTGCATTAGCAGAAAAAAATCAATTTAGACATAAATAACTTAGGAGCTACAATGAATGGCTGTACTGTAATACACCGAAAAATAGAGATTTATTTTAAAAAAGAAGAGAGAGAGAGAGTTTTAAATTCTCGTGCATTTTAGGTCCTACTAGCTGACCTACTCGGTCCCGTGATAATAACCTTAAATATACCTAAATACAAATGTGGACTGATTTTATATTTTTAAATGAAATTAATTAAAAACGATCCTAATATTGGGCCTAATGATAAGATCTTACATTTGAAATATAAAATATTTAAAATTGTTTCCCAAAATTAATTCATTTAACTTTTATAAGTAGATGTAAAATCTAAAATCTATTTATATTTTTAGTCTAAAATTCATTTATATTAGATTAATTTTTAACACAGTTATTCAGTTGGTAAATAAATCACAACAGTAGTAAATTTCCAAGTGGGTGAAAAAAGCCCGGGTTAGGATTCGAACCAGGGATATCTTGGCTAAAGTCGCCAATGCTCTACCGACTGAGCCATCCCTGGCGAATTTCAATATTTTTCATTCTTTTATTCCCAGGGTTATTCCTTACGCTGGGTTTGCTACATACCCTCTGTTTTGTTTCGATTTAATATTTGTTAACGAAAATCTTTCCAAATGAACCTAACATTGTTAGCTCCACGGCCATTGTTAGCCTTCGGCAGTGTATATTAGGGTTGAACTAAAATACGAAGTTTTGAATTTTATATTCTAATGGTGAATTTTTTCCCTCTTTAACTCCACAGAAAGAAAATATTTTCCTGTTAATTCTAAAATGACATTTTCCGGTTCCTCAAAGCGTCTGATTTTCCCTAAAAAAAGAATAAAACCCAATAATTGCACTAAAAGTATTTTAAGCTTATTAATAAGTTTATATTTTGCAAAATTAAAATAATGAAGTGTAATAAAGCCCTGTAATAAAGAGAATAATATAGTTTGAATGTCATGGAAAAGATGGCCCCACTTTATTTGACCATTGGTAGAAGCCAGCGTAGTGAGCGTTGGTTTTCATTGCTTCTGTTTTACTTGACTGCGATTCATAAAATGTTAGTTTAAGTTATCGAGGAGTGGTGTTTGTGTGTTAGCAGTTTCGTCGATTATTTTTTAATAAACGGTCAGTGTCAAATGTGACAATGTCTGCTAACGTACCTAAAACTAGAAATATGTTAAAGTATCTTGTGTTTCGTGAACCAAAACAATTAACATTAGACTGTCGTCTTCTGCCAACGTATGAAGATGTTATGAAACATTACTTATGAGTTCAATTTAACTTAAAATTTGACAGCTGGAATCTGGAACGCGCTACTTCTGAAATATTTAAGGCATTGCCGATACAGTTAAAAGTGTATGGTTGAGAGCTTCAATTCCAATGGTTTCTGATACACACATAAAAATGATTAGACTATCATGAGAAATACCAAAATTTGAAGAAAAATATTAATAGTAGAAAGAATAATCCCACATCCAATATAAAACTGTAAAATTTTAGGTAATTGTCGAAAAACCTTTCTTTGTGTAAATGCACAAAATATTGTCATGTATCAGAACAAGAACGTAACTTTCACAAAGACCAAAGAGAGGAAAAAATTATGTCAGTTGGATCAATAGATATAAAAACTACAGAGAAAATACTACTACACAGTGTAGCAAGACTGGAAAAAGAAATATCAAGGAAATAAAAAGTTATTTTAAAACAAAAAAGTGAGGTTTTGATGAATGTCTCGCGAACTGAAGAAAGATAGCTTCGAAGAAGGTAGTTCTACTGACCCTGAATTTGACAATCAAGCAGTTGAAAGAACCATAGTAATAACACATGTTTTAGTTTAAAAAAACCAGGATCAAAATATATTGGTCATATTTCATTGACATCTTCCCCTGCTATTGATATAGCCAATGGAATTTTGGTGTATTTTCAAAATAATAATAATGGACATTTCAAATTTGAAACTTACTGGGTGCGACGAAACAGTCCTTAATACAGCACGCAGAACTGGAGTTATCAAAATATTGGAAGCGCAAGATTGAAAAAACTGTGGAAACTTAGCCTTTTCACAGTTTTCCACATATAAAAACCCTCATAAATGATACAGAATCACGGCCTATGGAGATCCCATGTATTCGTAAGAGACACTCGAAAGTCGGTCTAAGTCCCAGCGTTTGCCGGTAACATAAATGTAAATAACTCCAGCACGATCGATCATACGAACGTGACACTTTGGAACAGCGTCGATAAAAGAACGGCCACCTGGGTTTCACTTTGATACACCGAGATATGCGAGCAAGTGCTCCTCGACTACCGCATACTTTGACAGGAGAGTTTCGTGTGCAAAATGTGGGTAGGGACTAGCCTAGCCATTAGAAGGGCGTCTGTCAAAAGGATTTTGACAGGCGAACCAATGTCAGTGGATGTTGGAGACTCACATTGTTTTCCAGAGAGAAATATATACGATATATACGTGATCTCTGAGGAGATCAAGAGTTAGCAGAAGAGTTGGTTAATTAAGTCTAAAACTCGGAAGATGTTCTTTAACCTGGGGTAGAGAAACCTTCCCTCTAGGCTTTTTACGGAGCATATTCTCGGTGAGTCGAGTCCGAGCGAGAGACCCAATTGTTCTCTCAACGGCAACTAGGCCGGGCAGCTGCATTATAGCTGGGTTCGTCAACGGAGAAGTTGATCGAACAGGTGACTGCTAGTCAAACGCTTCTAAAGAACATTATTTTCTTTGAGGAGCCATCGTGTTTTACAGAGACTCTTTAAATATCTAATCTGAACTCTGATTATTAATCTGTCAAGAACTTTTATTAGATTCTACTACTTTACTAAAACTTCATTTTATCAGATTACGTTCTTACGTATTTTGTTGTTCCAGTGTTGATATTTTATTTAGCCAAGAGATTTTGTTGTTTTACGAAAATAAAACCTTCAATTTTCATTTTGCTAAATTCTTTCTCATCAAACCTCTGAGGAGACAACGTCACGCTACCGCCCTCGTCTGAGGCCCCCCACAAAACCTTTACAGTGGATAAATTGCAAACGAATTTTTTTTAGATGTTTATTTCAACATCTCGATGTAACAGCAATGGATCCTAAAAAATTTTCTGGACCGATAGGAAATCAACTTGAAAAATTTGAACATATGGAAATTATACACTATAATAAAATTGAATCACAGCTAGCACAAGTTAATTTGTGGGAGTGTCCGAATGGAAAATTAACGTAGATAAGCTATGGTATTTTTAATATTTTCATGTTTTGATCAGAAGCGCGGATGCAGATTTTTAAAGATAGCGGAAATTATAAAAATACCGAAACGGCTCTCGGCATTTTTTTTTTTTTTTTTTTTTTGAAAAGGTTAACATTTATATTTTCTCGAACGGATTCGGTGTTTTAAACGAAAAAGTGCGATCATTAATTCGATGTAATCAGTTTTTCCGTGTTTCAGTTAGTTAAACGGATGTGGGCTTCGTAAAACGAGAAAAAAAAAACAAGAATTCAAGGTTTCATTTTACTTTTTTGTTTTGTATTTATGAAATGGATTCTTCCGTTAGAAAGCTTAAAGAATTTAAATGTTGTTTGTTATCTTTCGTTTTCCGTATTTCGTACTGTTCGGGCGATGCGCGTTTAGAAAGACGGATGGGGGAGCCACTTTCGCATCTTCTCTGCTTTCTCTCTTCGGAACGGGGGTTCTGACACGGACCGCACCTTTTTTTTTCGGCAGACACGCTTTAATTGAGAGTTTTAATTAATGTATCTCCTAATTATGAAAAAAATCAAAATCTCAGCTTCGGGTACATTAGGATCTGCCTTGGACTATCCTCAACTAAAAGTTCTCGGACTTCTACGTTTGGTAGATTTTTCTAGCCGTCGCCAACAAACAGAGAGACAAACTCTCTTCTTTTATTAGTATAGATGTGCAAAGTATAGTCTCTCTAAACCTCATAGACAATAATGCTGCGAGAGGGGGGGGGGGGGTGTTACGGATAAAGGGCGCTAAATGAAGTTCTGCACACAGGCGCCGGACACTGCTGGCGCGCCCCTGACTACTGCTTTCCACATGAACTGTTTCACTGGCTGGCGAGGGTTTTTCATTACGTCTACAGAGTCTTCCCTTCTTTACGCTAGAAGTTTTTACCTTGACCACGTGATCAAAACGTAGATGGAATATCCTCCATTATACCCTGTTCACACTAGAAACTTAAGATATCTTAGACCGCAAGTTTTGAAGTGGTAGCCTCCCGGAATTGGGTGCCTGTTCACATCGAAAAACTTACTTAAGATATCTCAGTAGCGTCACTGTGTCTGTGATCTGAACAAAAGTAAAGTATGCGCATGCGCAAATGGCCGCAACAGCCAATCAGTAAAAGCTAAGCTTCATAGCCAACGAGAGTGAGTGTTCGTTCCTGTATCTAGCCGAAGTAAGTCGAAACTCACTGAGAGAGTTCGGCGGCCTGAGATATCTTAAGGTATCCAGTGTGAACATAGTACAATACTATGTTCACACTACGATACTTAAGATATCTTAGACCGCCGAACTCTCTTAATTTTGAGGTGGTACCCTCCCGGAATTGGAAACCTGTTCACATGGAAAAACTCACTTAAGATAATTCAGTGAACGTCACTGTGTTGTTTGCGCATGCGCTTAAGATAAAACCGCCCGCAACACCCAATCGGTTAATGCGAAGCTTTACAGCCAGCGAGAGTGAATGGTCGTGACTGTCTCTAGCCCGAAGAAAGTTCAAACTCTCTCAGAGAGTTTCTGGAACTCCCTCAGAGCGTTCGGAGGTTTAAGATAGTTCCGATAACGCAGTGTGAACAGGGTATTACTGTGGATCAGCAAGGAAAACCTGTCCGTTCTTTATGACTCCTACCTGTACACATGAGCTAAGGAAATTTTATTGGTCTACGTTTAACAGGTCTCTGATATGATTGGCATACGTCACCAAGATTATTCCTGCAATGATCGTTATGGCAAAAATGTAGTTGGTAGATTGGTTGACGGAAGTGTAACATGAGTAAACTTTATTCAACACAATTCATGATATTTCAAACGAGACCTATTACACGAGAAGATAAATTTACTTCAGCTAAGCTATCATCTTTTATTATTCTTAGCCCTTTCTACCATAGTAAAAAATGTTACCCTTTGAAATAGAAATTTATCTAACATATATATCAGTTTCAACTGACGTTACACCCTAGCAATGACCTTAAGGGTGGATTTTTTATAATGGGCCAAAATGGATATTGACAATTTCAAAAAATAAAATTTAACTTAGAGCATATTCAAAGTTATTTTTAGTATCACCTATGATGGCAAATTGGGTAGTATGAATATTTGAGCTAAATTTTCTAAATAAGTTTGCCTATTTAGCGTATGTTGAGAGAAAAAAAGGAGAGAATGTCAATTGGGTGACTTTTAAAAACCAGTTGTTTACAAAAGTATTAGATGGAGAATGATACATTTTTTTAAATATATAAAATGGTCTGAATAGTTTATCAAGAAAAAAGTCTTAAAACAATCTACATGAATATATTTTTTCATAAAAAAGGGGACAGAAAGTTACAAAAAAGTAATATTTTGTAATTCCACATATAAAAGTTTCAATTAAAAAAAAAAAATACTGAAGAGAAAGCTTTAAACATATCCATCTCCTTAAACAGTACATACTGATAAGTTTTTAAGACAAATTAAATATATATATATTATTTTAATTTAGAAATTTAGAAATTATTAATGTGTCACCCCATTGACGCTAGTGTCACCCCAATGACGAAGTGTCATCCTATTGAAGAATTTGCTTTGGGATGACACTTGAGGATGATCATTCCATACTGGATACACTATTATTATAAATATGAATTTTATGGGTATATAAAGAATATAACACATTGAAATAAAAGCAAATACATATACTGCCCCAAAATTTTATATTTTAAAAATGATGAAAAACAAAACTTATTTATTGAAGACATAATGGCCTCGTTTGTTAAAGGTGGGCTCGTTTAGAATTTTAAGTATCTGTTTCTGATCAATAAAGTCTGTGTCATCATTCTCTGGGAAAATGTAAAACTCTCCAATCTTTGATTTCTTCAGAAACTTCACCTCGTACATCTCATCAATTTCAACAGACGTGATTCTACCAATAAACTGATGCTTGCTTCTTTTCCCTAAATATTCAACTCTTACCCATGTACCAACATTAGGAATTTTATGAGAGATGCTTGAAACAGATTGTGGAATTACTAATTATGAGAGTGAAGGAAAAAAAGAATGTTTAAGTGGTAATTTTTTAACATTGATAATCAAAAATATAATGCAATTAGAAATAAATAACTTAAAAAAGGATACATAAAGTTGGTTGTACAGGCACCACATTGAAGTCAAAGATAGGCTTGTCCGATGGGAAGTGATTATAAATAGAGTCGAGGCAGCAAACAAAACAGCTGAGACTTCGGAGAAAGATTCTTTTCCTTTGCTCTTTTGAATACGTAATTTGATGAGTTTTCATAATATTTGGGATTGCTGGTAATTTGCTTGGTAAGGATGACCTCATAGCTTCAATTTCTTCTTCTTTAATAAGAAGAACTTCCACCTTACTTTCCTGAAAAACTTTAACAAAATCTTCTGCTGATGATATATCATTGCCATGCATTACAAAAGCATCTGCGCTTCTTTTCAAAAAACCTCCTACCCCATCCATAGGTCCTTTACCGTGTCCGCTTTTGGAATAGTTCCAGGAGAAAAATTTTATGTTTGAAAGAAAGGCGGTATTCTGTGTGATCATGAAAAATATGTTTGACCTATTTCGATATTGTGATGTAGGCCCATCTGAGAAGAAATGAATGGTGTCGACATCTGGAATTTTATTTATAAGCTTCTTTAATATGGGATCTAAATGTGCCCAAACAGCATGAGCACCATGATCTATGTTATTAGATACTGTTGCAAATGGCAAGCATGAAACTGAATCTTTTTCTAAATAATAGGCTACACCCGTGTGAATGGATATTTGTCGCTTTGATGCACCAAAGTGCATGGATTGAACTTCATCAAAGATTTTGGTAACATAATTTTCTGAAAAATCAATCTGAAGAATAATTTCATTGTATTTTAAGTTTTTTCGTTTACTTTGCAAAGTAGTTATTTGATGATATGCTGAAAAAATATGTTTCTTGAAAGATGGAATTTCTTGGGTGACATTTTCAATAATTTCTGATGGTTTTTTATCAAGGGACACTTTTTTTGTAACCTTTATTTTTCTCACAGAACCGTTGATGCTCTTCTCAACAGTCTCTGTCACCCATTTAAAATGACTGATGATGTCTTCATTGTGTTGGTAAGCTTCATAAGTAATAACATTATCTTTACACTCTTTACACTTGCCCAGCATACAATCAGCATTTTCATTATTACACGTCAAGCTGCCCACTAATATTTCAGGATCAGCAAAATTGATTATTCCTACACTGTTCAATTTCTTTGTCAGAAACTTCATATTTTCGTGCTTCACACAAAGGCAGGTGTTTCTATCGGATAGTCTTGGAAGAACAACCCAGAATGGTTTGTATTTCCAAAATGTTGAGTATGAAATGTTTCCATTTTCCTTAATGAACCTTCTATGCAACCGTTTTATGTTTCCCAACAGTATCCTTTTCTGTTTCCTATTTTTTCCTCGCACAATGAAATCCTTCTTCCCAGGGCACATCCGGGAAACATCATCTCTTTCAAAATAGGATCGAATGGCTTGTACATTAACAGTAACATTGCTTTTTCTTTCATACTGTGCAACATTTAAATTTCGGGCAAACTTCTTATTTTGTTTAGGGGTCAGAATTTCTTGTGCAAGGTGTTGCACTTTATATTTTTTTAATGTACTTCCACTAATGCATTTATTAAAAATTTGCCTCACACAAGAACGTGCAGGTAGGGTTTCAGCATTAGATTTTAATTGAGAATGCAAACTTATTCCATATAAAAGTTGTTTGTGAACTGTTTTTGGTACAGTGTACCCCCGAGTCAGAATTTTGACTTTTTTATTAGGTGAAGGTGAAGCTGCTGAATTCTTACTAGATGATTGTTTTCGCTGAAGAGATTTTTGTAGAGTTTTCACCTTGCGTTGCAATATAGCAATTGATCTATTTCTTTTTTCTATCTCCCTTAACATCCGAGCACGGTTTTGTGTTCGAACTTTCTGCCCACGCACCCTTTGAGAACTGAGATGCGTATGTGAAAGTGCAACATGTGGTTCTGGTTCAGAATTCATTTGACTTGTGTCTACATTTTCCAACTGTTTCCTTCTCTTTCTACATTTTTCTGAAGCTTTCCTCCAGTACTTTCTCTTATTTCTTTGCTCTCTGGGTTTTAGATCATTAATTCCTTTAATTAAATTTAAATCCTTTTTTCTTTGGTAAGCTTCTCTTTTCTTCCTATTTCTTTCTTCTCTCTGTGCTTCATTTAATTTTGCTAAATATTCCTTATATTTGCCTTCTCCCTGTACTTTTTATACTCGGTTGACTTACTCTTTACTTCAGAAACTCTTTTACGATTTTTTCCTTTTTTTTGTACTTTAGATTCACACACTTCTATAGAATTGGTTATCTGAATATTTTTTTCTTCTTGGACATCTTCCATTTTAATATTTTTACATTCGGAATAACGATTCTAAGCAACAACAAAAATAAATAACACTAGTATCAACAAACTGCAAGTAAAAGCAATGAAGGCGCCAATTTCTATTCTAAAAATCTACGATCAGTTTTGTTTACAGTTAGTACGCAGACGACTGATTAATAACACAAAATCCAGAAAAAGAAACAAAAAATGTGTCTACAATTAAAAAAAAAAAGAAGAAGAAGCAGATAAATACCGAACGCCGAACTGCATTTTCTGTCAATCGAATGACAAGCAGTCATTCGGGCGACACTGCATCAGCAGACATGACGTCATCCCATTGAGCGTCGTCCGATTGACAAATTGTAAACAAAGAGCCTTTACGTTCCGAGTAGCGCATAGAGGAAGGTTTTTAAACGAAATATTCTAATAAGTCAGCAGGCTTAAACAACTAAACAATTAAATTACTTACCAAAACAAACCGCATTTATTTTAAAGCCGTCATCCGATTGACAGCTGTAGATTGAACTAATCCGATATCACTTACTTTATCTCGCTTTGAAGTAAAATAAACAAAACTTTGAAATTAATTTCATATTTACCGGTAAAGAATAATAAAGATTGATGGTAAATTGAATGTGAAAGTGCAGATGACGCCATATTTCGTTTAATGTAGGAATCCAAAAAGAGTGTCATCCAATTGACTGAAAATTCGGCGACATGTTGAAATCGTGCATTTAAAAAAAAGGAGGGGTTAAACAGTTGTAAAGGACATAAAAGATGGGTTTTAAAGAGCTTATAGAAATAAAATTTTAGTATTTTGAAGATAAAAACACTGTGGTAATATTTAATACAGCCGTATAAAAATAATTTTTCCGTACGGCGACACGTCATCCGATTGACTATTTATCACTTCTACATTTACAAGCTATACTAAAATGATTAGTTTTCAGATTTTTTCATTCAAAAAATGAAATGCACTGCTAAATTTTAAATTTCAGAGACATTTTTAAATCTTTAAAGATATATAAAACACGAAAAATGTGCCGACGACGCTAAATCTCCCATTATAAAAAATCGACCCTTAACAACCAGGCGTGTTTTTTGTTTGACCCCCAAATTTGGCCGATTGTGATTGGTTGGCTCATAATACACGCTACAAATAGTTGATTATGATTGGTTCGGTGAAACTTGGTGGTCTGGTGATCACGTGGTTGAAACTGGTCTATTGTTTCATCAATATTGTATTTTAGTAGATACAAGTATTGAACCCAAATATATTTATATATATATATATTTTTAGTGACTATGATAATTTATATTTATATATGATTGAAGGAATTACATGCAATTTGAGTGAGCTCTTTCTTCTATTAAATACTAGCTAAAGTACCCGGCGTTGCCCGAAATTTTAAGAATGTTTGTTTATTCTAGGAATTTTATTTTTAAATAATCTGAAATCTTTATTTCAGTTCTTAACTAAGAATGAGCTCTAGAGACCTAAACCTTTGTGGAAATTCTAATATACACACGTGTATATATATGGAATAGATTTAAAAATGACGAAAATAAATTCAGAGAACCTTCAAATATGCTAATATTTTCATAATCGGGGTTTTATCCTGTTTCAATACGTTTTTCAAACTCACATGGCGTTATATATTCATCTGCTGATGTCCATTATATTTCCAATATGACGTAATATTCACTTGTTGTAAATTGGTCAAAATATTTATTTCATTTTTCACATGGAAGTCTTTTAATAGAAAGTTATGACGTAATGTTAATTTTTTATTTCATTCGTCAAACTATTTATTTAATTTTCATTTTTCACGTGGAAATCTTGCTATAGTAAAGTAATTGTTGTGGTAAGAATTTTATTGTGTATTTTTAATTGTTGGCAACTACTATAAAGAAAAATGTTTAAATTTGATAGGAAATGACTGTTAAATGGGTGGGTTTTTTATGAATTAAAAATTAACCATAAATTATTTCGATTCCGGATTACTTTAGTTGCCTCGGCCTTGTTTTAATACACATGTACGTAACATTTCACAATTCTGGCCTTCAAACTGTGGATTTGTATAGAATTACAGACAGACACACAAATTTTCATTTTTATATATTAGATATCTTTGTTTATATTAGTCGAAAGAATTTGCTTCATATTCTTTTTGATTTTGCACATTTACCACCGAAATACTAATGTTACGTTTTTAAAAATGCTACTACTAACAATACCAATGATATAAATAAAGAAAAATAGCACAGTTTGCATGAAAACTAACAGAATACATTCTTTAGTTGTAGAAATGTTGAATAGGATAAATTAAAATATCCTTAGTAATTTTATATTTTAATCGTCTATAAGTAAAAAGTGAGACAATCAGATGACAGATTCATCTAGACTAACGTGAATATAAACATCATTTTTATAATTGTAGCATATCAGGGAAAAGAGGGGAAAATCAATTACAAAGTTTCTTCTTTATTTATCAAAAACAAGTTATATGGAACAGTAAAATTACAACATTAATTGCAATATACAGGCTCATGCTGAGTGCTTTCACATTAAATCATATGCGCTTGCCTAAGAGGAAGTCAGTAAGAGGTCACAGCGGGAGAAGCCCCTGTCCCTATGACCTGCACAAGCCAGGAAATATACAGAGTGTCCCAAAATTCTCTGACGCATTTTAAAATTCAATATAAAATCAAGTAATTGTCGTAAAGGAGCGCGGTTTGTACTAAAATGCTTCTTATGATGGAAAGTTTACTTCATTCGAAAAAAAAATATTTCCAATCTTCGAGTACAGATGGCGACACTTGTCCATATGTTTTGTTTCAAACATACGTTTTTTTCTAACTTTCAGATTCGTTTCGAAGTACCAACTTACGAAATTAGCTTTTTTGATGAGAGTCGTCATTTCTGTGACACAGCGTCGAAACTGATATGAAAAAAAAAGTTTTCAATCAAACATAAGAACAAGTGACGCCATCTATGGCCAAAGTTTTAATATAATTAAATTCATTAGCGCGAAGAAAAAGGAACTTTTCATCTTGAGAAGCATTTTAGTCTAAACCGCACTCCTGTACGACAATTACTAGAATTTTAAAATGTGTCAGGGAATTTTGGGACACTCGTATGTATGAATAATAATAATAAAAAAACCGATATGTTTCTATATAATATTAACAAATTATAATTCATTCACAAAAAGCATTTTTTACACTTTTTTAATTCTTCGAATTCAGATTTTCCATATTGTTATTTTGACTCATTTATTCGCTCAAAATTTCAGACTAGATAAGGGAAAATTTTCCGTATTAAAATATTGGATTTCAGATTTAAAGTTTTCCTGCGACTTAAGTGCCAATCGTGTGAATGAGATAAAATGCATGTATGTGATGCTGTTTGTTACTTTCTTCACAAGAAGAAAGTATGGAATTCGTGAATAATTTCAACTTCTGATTTTCAACAGATTTATACGTTTTAGAACACCCTGAACACAATTCGACTGTTTTAAGAAAATAACTGTCTGTGAGTTCAATTTTGAAGGTCGAATCTTGTCTGTGAGTTCTTGATATGTGACAAATTTTGTGGGCGCTCTAAATCAAGAACGAAATTTAGTCAAACTTCAGGTTAAATTAGACCTTCACATAAATTAGTAATGGATAGGTTTGGGTGTACGTATATATTCCAACAGGTGACTCTGACTATTTTCCATAGGGGAAGATTAATATGTCATATTTCAATATAATAGATGCTATTATAAATTTTTCAGCACCGCGTGACCTGAGAAATTATTTTCAGAAATTGCCTGTTCGCTTTACTCACAAAACAGACTTCTTATCAGCAGGGCTAATAACGTGGCAATTTAAACTTTCCCTTTCGGAAAAATGTCCGTCGCATAGTCCGCACACAAATACCAGCTTCTGACTCGTATAGACACATAGTAGGTAGCGACTTAAATTAGTCTTCTGCGTAAATCCTTGATATTAGACAAAAGGTTCTCTAGCATGAGTACTGAGGTTGTGATTTAAAGTACATTTATCTGTAAATCCTTTACTGAATAATTCACACACAAAAGGCTTCTTACCAGTTTGAGAGCGAAGATGCATTCTCAAAAGCTCCTTTAAGAAAAACCTTTATTGCACAACTCGCACACAAAAGCTTTCTCACTCGTATGAGTGTGCAAGTGGCAATTTAAATTAGACTAGAGAATACCTTTTGTCACATAATTTTCACACAAAAGGACCCCCGCCAGCATGAGTGCGTAAATGGTTATTTAAATGCCTCTTTTGTGAAAATCTTTCGGAATACAGTTCACAAACTAAAGGCTTCTGATCAATGTGAGTGCGGCGATGATCATCCAAGCAATTTTTTTTTCAGAAAATCTTTTGCTGCACAGCCCACAAGGAAAAGGACCACTGGATCCTCCACGGAAAAAGAAAATTCAAAATTACTTTCCGAGACATCTAAGCTAATAAAGGTTTTTTGCGTGGTAAACATATAAGTCGTTCCCGCGGGAATCTTGTTCCGTTAGTCAGAAATATCCTCCTGTCAAAGAGGTAAATGTTTTCATAATGAAGAATTTTATCCTGGACCTCCAACCTTTTTCCATCGCTTTCGGAAGCAAATAAAACAGGGGCACGTTCAGAATTTGTATCAAATGGACCGTGCTCTCTTTCACGATCCTAAATCCAAAGGTGAAAAACGCCTTCACGAGAAATTGGTTGTCCAGTTTGAAACTCATCCTTATATCAGCATTTTTTCGAAATTTCTGCTCTGGTATTATCTTGAACCTGTTGGCGATACGACCCCACTCTATGTTTTCAGGGTGAAACCTTTCGAACCTTTAGCACTCTTTCCCCATTAAGTGTACACGGGCTAGATTCCTATGATGTCTTTTTTTCTCCCCCAGTTCAGGTTTATGAAATTTCTTTCCTCGTAGTTCAGATTAATGAATTTTTTTTCACTCCCAGTTCAGGTTGGTGAAAATTTTTTTTCACCACCTGTACAGGCTGATGAAATTTTTTTTCACTCCCAGTTCCGATTGATGAAATTTTTTTGTGTGTCGGTTTCGGGGTGACTTTCAGCAGAATTTTTTTTTTTTAATTAAGGTCAGGACTCTCACTTCAAAAGATTTTCTTTTACTCTCTACAAGCAAGGTCATCTAAGAAATGAAAGAATATGTCCCATTTTTCTTTATTCTTTGGAAGTTCATTTCTTGAACACCGCAGTGCTACATGTTCCTTAAATTCTGCTTTAAATTGTGCCATTTCTTCCTCCGTTGGTATACACTCTTGAATAAAAAATCTGAGCAAATCCCACTCTCCGCAATAAATCATTTCATCACAAATATATCGTCCCCTTTTACTAAAAACAAGTTTCTTTTTTGCCGCAGGAATTGTATCTTGAAGGATCATTTTCATGTTTTTTTCATCTCTAATCTGCAAAAGTCTGTACAGTATATTTGCAATAGAGCGGTTGTCATCTGCAACGTGTCTTTTAAGAGCACTGGGACTTTGCCTCCAAAACTCCTCATATATATTTTGGTAATTGAAATCTTTATAACCTTCCATTACTTTACTGACGATTATTTTCAATGTCTGACTGTAAAAGTTACTGGGGAGAAAATTCCACATACGTTTTGCTGTTTCTAGAAAGAATCCTTGCCAGGGCCAATCTAATAAACATTTCAACACGTAGTAAGAATGACTCATAAGTACATCTGTCTGTTGCTCTTCGTTCATCTGTGAAAATAAAAAACATAAAACATCAGCATAGTGTTCACAAGAAAACTCAGTACTATTACGATAGTAGTCACGTCTTTTTGCTACACATCCTGCAGTCCTTACCAAGCACCCTTCTTTTTCACGAGTGGTTAGTTTTTGAAAAAGATATTCAACTGCAGCTTTATTACCGCTATTTGCCGATGACTCAAATGCATACTGGTAAGGAGAAGACCTATGATCTACTCTCCTTTCAATCGCATTGCCTATTCTGGCTATTCCTCCTCCTTGAATCACATTGGCTCTCCCAGCTATTTCTCTTCTTTCAATCGCATTGTCTCTTCTGGCAATTTCTCCTCTTTCAACTGCATTGTCTCTTCTGGCTATTTCTCCTCTTTCAACTGCATTGTCTCTTCTAGCTATTTCACTTCTTTCAATCACACTGTCTACTCTAGCTATTTCTCCTCCTTCAATTGCATTGTCTCTTCTACCTAATTCTCTTTCTTCAATAATATTGTCTCTTATGCCTATAGCTCCATTTATTCCATTTGTCCAAAGAGATACCAGTTCCTGCTGCACAACATGGATTGAGTCTGGTTCACTATTAAAAAAATTTCTGCGATTCTCAGGTATTTTGTTCCACAGCTTCGGAATATCCTCCTCCAAACAGTAGATACATGCCAAATTATAGCGTTCGGTAATATCCATTTGTTCGTCTTTAATTAGCACACCTGCAGTCTTCTTTTTATCCAGTGTCCCTTGTGCCATCCAACAAAACTCATTTGGTAGATTCACCCCAAGGAAGTTTTTGCAATGGTATTCTATCCACTTTAAAATTTGTAACCCTATAGGTTTAATGAGACCTAAAACTTTTTCTTGTAAATGTCTTGGTTGTGGAAGCTTATATACTTTCTCTATTACTATTTCTTCCACCTCTTGCCATTTTCTCCGACTAGGACTTTCTTCACAGGGTTGTAATGGAAGACAGAATTTCATCATTAATGCCCTAACATCAGGCAGGTTCCACAAAGTAGCAGCTATCTTAACGAGAGTAATATGCTCCAGCGATGGCTTGAGTATATAATTCATTGTGAACTTCACGAAAATACTCAATAATATATTATACAATTTTACT